>JABCJV010000274.1:0-59806 GCA_013184325.1 Fusarium luffae
CAGTTTAGACTGCATATGCAGGATCTTTTAATAACACTTCTTCTTCCATTTAAGGCAATGTGGCTGTCTGTACCTTGCTAAATTAGCACGACTCGTAAGGCTTAGCTTGCTGTAGTGGTGGGCTGGTTTCGAATGGTGCTACGCGATTGGGTGGCTCGCAATTGGATGCGCATGCATTGGCGAGACCATCTCGCATTTGGGATTCGGACTAATGAGGCATTGCAAGAGTCAAAAGAATAGATATAAGATCAGAGATGTCCATAGAAGTAGAATAATATCATAATTATCACTATCATCAATACAGTCAAGATGCATTCCAATATCAGAGCCCTTCTCCTCTACCTTCTCAGCGCCTCCCTCACATCCGCCTCTCCAGCACCCACCCAAACCGGCACAAACCCCCACCAAATCACCCTTGCACCACGTCAGACAGACGCACCAGAGGGATGGTTCACCACCACCAAAAACATCGCAACCATCGGCGGTACAACAGAGAAATACTTTACCCAACCCGCAAAGACAATCCAAATTGTCATCCCAACATGTATTCAGACTCATGAACCTGATGAAAATGGTTATCTTCCACCTGGAACGTGTAATGCCAATTGGAATTACTACCCCAGCTTCTCCGCTGCTGCGGCTTTTGCTGTGCTTTTTGCGGTTGTTACGGGGATGCATGTTTGGCAGGCTGCTAGATACAAAAAGGTATGTCCTCTTCTGGCGAGGTTACGTTCAGGGCTAACTCATCTTCTAGGCCTGGTGTTGGGTTATCATCATGGCAGGGATCTGGGAAACAACAGCCTTTACATTTCGAGCAATCAGCACAAAGCATCAACAAAGCATCGGCGTCCTCCTCGTATTCCAGATCTTCATCCTTCTCGCCCCAGTTTGTAAGTCTCCCGACCCTCTATTCGACAAGGTACTAACAAGAACAGGGGTTAATGCATATGCGTACATGACACTCGGCCGAATGGTGTACTACTTCATCCCCACCCACACCCTCCTCGGCATGCCAGCCGTTACTCTAGCGGCCATCTTTGTCGGACTCGATATTGTGTCGTTTATCGTGCAGCTTATCGGGGGGAGTTTGGCAGGTCCTGGATCACCGCCTGATAAACAGCTTGAGGCTATTCATATTTACATGGGTGGTATTGGACTGCAGGAGTTCTTTATCGTTGTTTTTGTGGTTCTCTGCATTTGCTTCCAGCGGAAAATGCACGAGATTCGAGGCGAAGCTGGTATCAAGACCATGGTTACTTCCGACTGGGGCAGACTTCTCTGCGCGCTCTACTTTTCCCTCGCCATGATCTCGATCCGAATTATTTATCGCCTCATCGAATTCTCGGGCGGTATGGGACACGACAATCCTCTTGTAACACATGAGGTGTATTTCTACATTCTTGAAGCTGCGCCTATGATTTTGGCTTTGGTGGCGTTCAATGTCGTTCATCCGGGGAGAATTATGCAGGGTCCTCTTTCGGATATGCCTGGCTTGTTCTCGTTTATCAAGGATCAATTCCGTGGACGCAAAGGGAAGCAGTTGCTGGATGACCGGAGTGATAGCGAGGTTGAGATGGGTCGGAGATATGAGCCCACGCGTGTTGAGGCTCAATTGAAGGAGCCGTCGCGGTATTGAGAGGGTTTGTGATGACCTTAGAGGCTAGTGGTGACACGATCATGGGCATTTACTTGAACGTGGCTTGGAGTTTTGGTGTATCTTCTAGAAATAATTGCTTTATCCATGCAACATAGAGCATATAGACCGAAGAACAACATTTTGATACAATTTCATCGCCCACCAAGTTAGCAGAGTAGATGCAGTCTGCATAGGAGTACCGGGACAGCTTCAGGGTAATACTCATGTCCAAGAGCCTCACTCGCTTGGCGATCTCCAAAATCTGGGGCATGTGGAGCTCATGAATTAACCATAATGCGACGTCGATCCGACCTAAACAAATAATCCGTCATCAATTATCGTTTTGTCTCAAATGCATCAAAGATCATCGCTTTTCCCCTCTCTCGCTCGGCTTAAAGCGGCTGCATATTGCGTGCTGTTGTGATGTCATTTTCTTGACGTCATGATTGTCTGGTGAGGAGAGCTTAACTTGAGCTCATAGCTCTAGCTTCAAGCTTGACTTGTCAACAAACTCAAACAAAATACCACTCTATCCGAATACATCAGAAAGAACACATAATTGTCGGATACTGAAACACTCATCATGCGCTTCCTTACTCCTCTCCGCCCAACAGCCCTCATGGCCCCGCGCCTCATCCGTCCCTTCTCCCAAGCCCGCCCCCTCTTCAAAGAAGAAGTCAAAGACAGCAACGGTAGCTTCGTCGATGGACTCGCAGAAGGCAACGCAAAGGGTCGAACAGGAGGAGGTGAACCTCTCGATGCATCCTCCAAGAACGCACCACCTCAGCCCAAGGTGTCGAACCAGAGCATTCCCGGCAACCAGACGGACACTTTGACGGAGGAGCAGAAGCGTGAGGTTGAAGAGCACAACCGGGACTTTGATGAGAAGCATGATCGGGGAAACAGAGCGCCTGGGGATAAGGTTGACAAGAAGTTTTGGGCGGGGGAGAGACATGGGGAGAAGGATAAGGGGAGTGTGGAGCCGGGCAAGTCGAAGTGATGGACTGCGCTTGGGATACGGAAAGTAGGGTGTACAATGGGTATGGAATGAGGCTGAGAATACGATGTTTACTTAGGCTGAATCGACTCTTTCGCATTCGCGTGCGGTTATAAAGACTACCATACGATGAGAACCTGCAGCTTTGAAACTGAAAAGCTGTTCTATGGATCCTGGATCTCGGACCGTCCAGGCGAACGCCGGCAGTCAGTGTGGGGAAGCTTATCAGCCATGCAGATGCCATGTATGTTCTATGCAAGTTCTAATGCATGCTGCTTTACTTTCACCGCCCCGAGCTCAGTATTCATGTAGTAAGCAAATACTGCATAACAAGTGGTTGCCTCAAACTTCCTGTCTTGCTTCCGTGCTTCCCTACTGGTCTTAACCAGTAAGCGCGGCTTTCCGGGTTTTCGAGAACAGCCAAGAAGTTCAAGTTCGTTCCCACAACGTTTCTGCATATGCGTGGTCTGAGAGCTACGCGCCGCTGGAGTTCGGATTCGATGACAACTGTACAGCTACGTAATCACATCCTAAACAGGGGATATCCCTGAGACGCGGGGCATATTCAGCCGCCCATGGTTCTAGAACGAAGCAATTGTGAGTTGTGACATCATATTGGCCATCTATCATGACCACCAACGCAGCACAGGTCGGGATAAACTCTCAAACTTACTCGTTATCCTTGCTTTTACAGTTGTCCTGTCTGGCTTTCGGAACAGCGTTTATACAGAGTGGGTATGCAGACGCCTTATTTACCATCACACTTATGAGACATCAACTACAGATGTTGGACTCCTGATGCTACCCTAGCAACGTCTTTGTTTCCTTCATTGACACAAAATAGAGGATCCCGCACGGATAGCAGTTTGTATAGCGGGTAGAGGGCCGTTTTTCACGAGACGAGCCCGTACAGCCTTATTCAATATCTTGGCATTTACGCACAGATCTTGGCGTATGATCACAACATCAGGAGACAATGTGAAGCGCACCGTTAGGTATCGGGATCAGACCTGTTACTCCCGTCTCGTCCATCCCGTCGGTACCTTCTGCTAATCAAAGCGTCTCTTCGTAGCGCTGTACCTGCCTTGGTGTGAATACGACTGCCGGATTCAGCATAAGATCGGATGGATCCGAACCCACTCGAATGGTGCCCAACGCATGCCACGGTGCCCAAAAGGGTGTGTGTGTGTGTGTGTGTGTGCGTGCGTGTCCATGGATTCCAGAGAATGGCCTCTACCTGTGGGATCCCACGGTAGAGGAAAATAGGACTGGGGTGTATATGAGACCCATCCTGGTGTAGTACCTGCTTCAGTCTCGTGCTTTATTTCCACTGCCGATTGATTGACGACATTACTACCGTAGCTTGCAGATCATACTAAAGAAGTTAGAGGCAAGAAGACGTGGCCCGGCAATCTGGCGCTTCTCGTCTGTTTCGATCTGTGTAACGTCAGAAGTAGGCGCTCAAGTTTGTCGACGTCGATCATATCGACAGGGCTTATCAACGATGCGGCGGTAGGTTCTTTTGTAAAATAGTTACAACATATCTTCTAGGTCCTTTCAGACTGAACTATGAGCCGGCATGTTCCTGCAATGTAGGTAGGTTGCATTCCGAGTGTTCTCGACGGTTAGTGCGCTACTCAAGTCAGACCACATTATGAGAGGAGGTTGATAGCGACACGGCGGCAACAGGGTAGCCAGCTCAGTGATGTACCTCTGCTAGTTGCAGAAGTGAGTGTGAAAGGAGATACAGCTTAATCTCTGATGCGATTGGGGCCTCCCATTTGCCTCACGGCCACGTAAGAGGATAGCATGTGTCGATGGACATTGAAGGACTTGAGCGGTGTAAAGCGATTCCATTTCAACCTACCTGTAAGCCGTCCAGTGACACTGACGTATAAACGGTTCCTCCGAAGTGTGAAGTTTTGTTCTTAGCCACGGAAAATTACATGTTAACGGCTTTTCCGTGAGGTGGATGACTTGTCGAACGCACATCGAGTCACGGTTGTCTCTTGATTGGAGCCAAGCCTGTCAAGGATAGAGAAATAGGCGCATGCATGTAGACGACATTGGCAGTTGAGTTCGGCGTAAGCTTGATTTTGTACGTTCGTTGTTCCCTGGACTTTGCAACACCATTTTTACAATATGAAGCGCAGGTGATCGAGTTTGATCCAGACTTGAAAAGTGGAGATATATGAAACTTAACCCCAGCATCACACTCATCCAGCTGAGCACGAGTTGCCAAAGCGTAAACACACCTCTGAGTTGTAATGTCCACTCCAGCGCATGAAACTCGCCACGGTCAAGGACTTTGCGGGGAGGAACACTTCAGTCCGTCATGAGCCGCATGGGTCGCCAATTGCCATGTCTGGCCTCGTTCGAGGATATATATCTGAGCATTCGGATGGTCTAGTATGTGTGAGTATTGGTAGAGTTCCAGCTCACTCCGAGCAAACGACGTATGACTTCTTCAGCAATCACTTGACCGCATCGTTGACGGTCATATTTTTCTTCAACATACTTGACTGTTTTGTTCAGTTATTTTCCTCTTCCCATTCAACATGGCTGACTCGCAAGATACTCAAGTCACCCAAGGACAGGCCTCCGTAGGTCAGAACACACAATCACCTCAGATGGAACGATGGTTGCGGGAGAGTAAGAAGGAGATGCCGTGGCATCTTCCAAGTTCCATTCCTGTACCTAGCACGCAGACTCAGACCACCAACTCAAGCCCATCTACTGCTTCACAAAACCCAGCTGCTCAGGGGAATCAAATAGGCGTTGTCTGAGACCAGCATTCGAAATGGTCTTCGTCCCACCCATGGGTAGTCAAAATGAGCCAGGATGATCTTAGAATACAGCCCACCCGGACGGAGAATAGCGACGCGACAATACAGGCGATGTAATGACAAAGGCGACATGATGTTACAAGCGAAGCTACGAGAGAACGGCCTTACTGTACGACGAATAGACACGGACCGGATCCCTCTTGAAAGAATAATTGGCCCTCCGAAATATATTTCGCTTACAAATCCTGCCATAAGGGTCAACTGGCAATCATTAGCGACATGGGCGTTGTTGCAAGACTGATCTTATTGTGGGAGATATTGGATTCGACGTTGGTAAAGACATGATTCCGTCCAGTTAGGGAGTCATTGAGACTGAGAGCTCGAGAGTAAAGCCGTTATTTCTTTAAAATAAGAGCTCATTCGACTATGTTCCCAACTCCGTGCGGTGAATAATAAAACAGTTGATCAAAAGACCCAGACACTAGGATATATCTGCCCACCATCTTATCTTACAAAGGCAAAAAGTAGCTAACAACACTACCGTGTACTCAAACGTGATTTCAGTGATACGTGCAACCTCCCCTGTGGTGCTGCTCTCTGTGACAACTCTGTCACCAACTCAGTGCGGAAGACAGTTGACCAAGAGACCCAGACACTGGGATATAGCCGCCCACCTTTCGTTTTAATTAAGATATTAGATGGCTTATGAGACTGATATCTACTCAGTAGCAGTTTCAAAAAGATCTCAAACTTTCCCAGTCGTGTTTCATATGTCTATGTGGTAGTTACATGGATAGATGCCGCCGGGAGCGGCAGTGTAACGAGATTCAAGGTCAGTGACCAACCAACCTGGAGTCCCATTTTGGGGAATATTTGACTGTCCGAAAGTTGCTTTTGACTCCAAGATCCTGCTACAAGAGTAATTGGCCAGTCATCAGAGATATGGCTGCTTGTTATTGTCGTGAGCTCGACCCAGATGCTGGAAAATTGAGCCAACTGGAATCTTAACATGCTTATGTAAGGCAAATGAGGCTCAACAACACGAGATCAATTGTAGACTGCAAGACGCAATCGAGCTCGCTTGGCTTTATCCCGCCCTTCATTTGCAGATAGATGAGCTGGCGGCTGGTAAGGCGGGCGCAATTTGTGACAAGATGCCTGCAGGATCCATGTGGCCGCATATCCAGCAAGCCACTTTGCGCTTTGACGATCATTAAATTGAATCCTGTTCTTTTTCCTTTCTTTTTTCTAGAAAATAGCCAAAGTTTATTTTGTCTTGTCAGATTTACTAGCCCAAGTAATCTTAACGTGCATATCCATGTGGACCGATACGATCTGTCTGGGGCCGGATTGGGTGACTCTATTCCCGATCTACCTTGACAACTAGTCACTTGACCTGAGCTCAATCCAACAGCGTGTCATAAGTGCCTATCAATTACAATAGCCAAGGAGGTCCAGAAAAGTGGCCTTACCCATCCGTTGCCTTCTTCTCGCTTTCTTAGTCCTCTTTTCTCGCCATGTATCTGCGATCCATCAGTTGCACGAGGCCAGTGCAGCAAAATATGGTATCTACATTGTTTATTCTTTAGTCAAGTCTCGGCAGACCAGACTCCAGATCCCCGACATAGTGCAGTTTGCGATCCTAGGTAAGTCATGGACCCTCCAAAACACCCCGGATAGCCTGCAGTACATATTCGCTTAGACCACAACTCTGGAACAACATGATCTGAGCGGCAGTTGTGTTTGTCAACTGCCGGGCCATTGAGAATGACCAATGATTACCCAGGAGTTGTGACTACAGGCACCAGGGAGAGTGCCCAAGTCAGGAACGTATGCATACATCGAGCCGTTAATGTCTCAACGCCACTGTGGGCAATGAAACGGAGATTGTCGTTACCCTTGTGCCGTAATCCTATCACCCATTCTCTGCAGGATCCGCCAAGTTGTAGATCAGTGGAGCTTTCAGCTCAAGTCAACCTTGCTTGTCGTTCCACTTCAAGTTGTAATAATATGTGCCAAAGCATCCGTAAACTACGCTCATTTGCTAGAAGTGCACCGTTTCAAGCAATTTCCTTGAAAAACACGTCTTCATCCATGTATCCCGATTGTGCGATACAAGCTAATGCCTGAATCCCAGCAGTCTCATCACCAACTGGTGGAGCAATCGGTCAAGTTGATCTCAACTTCATTCCCCAGCTTCCCGTCGTGGACAGACATTGACTTGACATGGACGTTGCAGCTGTGTCTTCTACCACAACCCGTGAGCAGCAACGTACTACTCGCTAGATCTAGACCGCTAGACCCTGCCTGCCTGGATCATACGACGATGCAACGCGCATCCAGCTTGACTAACTATCCCTTCATAGTATGATGATGTAATGACATATAAGCAATGAAGCTTCCATAGCTGCCTCCCTTTCTTGAGCTGAGAGTTGGAACGGCCGAGCTACGCTACGCTGCTCTCTTCTCCACTGGTTCGAATGATAACACGAGCGACCCCCAAGACAAGAGATAACTACGCGTATGGGTGGGGCAGACATGCTTAAAGTTGAACAAGGTTGGTCTCTAAACAACTGTATACGAGAAGACGGGAAAAAGAAAAGTGCTTCCTTAGCAAAGAAGAACACGTTTTAGCCGAAAAGATGGAGTGTGATGAGTGTGGTGGGTTCACGGCCGCCAGGTTTGACATCGTTGCAACAACTGGCATGGAAGCCCAAATCGCTGAGTTGACTACCTAAAGATCCTAGAGCACCTGAGGATTAACTAGGTTCCTAAGAATGAAGCCAGTGAGAAGATAGTGTGTAGAGATAGTGGCTAAGATCGATGTCAAGGGATCACCGTTCGCTCTTAGACTCCATTGTTATTGTTTCATGCACACGATCTGTCAGATCAGCATTGCCGCAAGCTTAGATATGAGATATCTCGGAAACGCCGCATCACTGAATCCTCTCTAGTTGCAAGACTCCTGTACCCATGTCCTTGAAGAGCCTCACCATCTGGCCGTGACAGTATAGTCGGTGAGTTTCGTTGCCTCTAGCTGCATGCTTAGTCTTTGCCTTGCGTGTTGCCTATTTCTTGTATATGTTTAGTTCAATATTTGTTGACTCTACTATAATAAATAGTTGTCTCCTTGCAGGGAGCGTCTTTAACAAGCCGGGGACGCTATAAGAAGATTGCAGGGAACCTACTCGTTCGATGTCATCGCTGTCTTCTTATGAGGTTGCGCTCAGGCCCCTCCCAAGCATAAGCCAAGGGAAAACGCGATGCTCGGGGAGTGTTATCATCCGCCACAGGCTTTGGCGCGTCGCTCGATGCTAATGCAGGTTGTAGTGGTTTGATAGCCGTAGTTATTGTTTCCATGTGCCTGCAGATCTTGGCGGACGCCACCACCTCACACCCGCCGCCCGAGGCACTAGAGATTGATCGCTAAGCCCTTAAATGGAAACATCCAACATCTCGAACCCTTTGGGCTCATATAAAACTCCACCCCGGACTGCTAGCTTTGTTTTTGCTCAGCGGTTATCCATGTGATGCACGATTATTACTGCCCTCGGTGTACCACTAGACTAGGTTCTGGATGCACGTTTCGTTCTCGTTTGTGCAGAAGGCGTTCGATTGCCGAATTTGACTCAGATCATACTGGAGAAGTACCTGTATCTTGTGAACTAGGTAACTTGTGTAACGGTTTTAAGGGCCTCGGTGCTTTATATCGAGTCTGTTCCAAAGATTAAACGGACGCTTAATAGAATCCGGGTAGTACTGGCACGATACATGCGATGTGATCCATCGAGAGGAAACATAACTAAGGAACAAAATAACGCTTTCGAATATATAGGTACCTAGATATTTGACAGATGCAGGCATATCCTAGTCGCTGGCCGAAGCTAATAATGGATATCGCGGCGGAGCGTCAGCTCAAGTTGCCGTGCCCCGCCCTGGTCCGAATAGGCAAGTTAGTGAATGAGATTCCCCACAAACTCGGTCTGATGTCCGGGCACCCCATGGACCCTTGTTGTCGTCGACTGGCTATGAGCTTAGTTGGCTGCTTGACGTCAACGACAACATTTGAACAACCATCACTCAATCGCATGGCAAAATTGAGTTTGACACCTACAGAGCCCTTGCAGGCCGTTTTGATATGTTTAGTTCAGACCTGAGTCTAGTAACACCGTCCCTTACTTTGACACAACCCAAACGACAGGGTGAGCTCTAAGCAGTGTACCGGGGATGCTCAAGATGATATGCGATCCAAGCCTTCCTTAAAGTACTTCTAGAAGGAATACACTTGAAATTTGGAAGATATACCAAAGAAAGGGATAATGTAAGCAGTGTATCGTTCATTGTTGTGCAGCAGGTCCCGGTAGATCGGACTAGCGATCCTGATGTTGCGTAGCTCACAAAGGCGCAGGGTCTTATCCCAAAGATTGAGGGGATGAGCGGTATTAAGGGATGGTGGTCTCCAGTATTGTAGGTACTGTACTATTCGGTTTGACTACACCGGATGTGTGCATCACCAACACGCCAATGGGGCACGAGACTGGTCGACCTGCTACTATATACTAGCAGGATTTACGAACTGGACTTGGAAAAAGAAAAGAACTCCTTCTGCCCAGGCAGGGACAGTACCCGGCCCAACATCAGCTCAACCCATCTTCAGCGGGATTGGTGTGATAAGGATGGTCTGGTGTGGGATGGAACAGCATTAAGCTTAAGAACGAAGCTTGGTGGATGACGGAACGGAGTTGTGTCAGTGGAGTTATTTGTGAGATTTCCGTCGAGATGGAGATTGAGATAGGTTGGGCGAAAGAAAATGACAGTCTCACCCAAGTTTACCAAGTCCCCTGTACAAAAAAAGGTACGAAAGTGTGTAATATTTCCGCTGGCCCTATTAGAAACGAAAAGAGATGCATTAGTGGCTGCCTTTTTTCAGGCGATAACACGGCACACACGCCTTGTCCTGCAACCTCTTCTCCAAAACATGACAGTGCCCTGCAACATGTTTCCCCGACAAAAACAGGGGTTTCGGTTTTGCGACTCAATCCGAGGCATCGGAAGTTGGCTATGCACGAATCGATCGAGTCCTGAGGTGAGGGGCCTAAAGGTTGGGACGGGACCCCAAATTACCTAGTATCTACCTGTATGTTGGTAGTGGTAGCGACAGGAGCCGTAGGTACGGAGATGATGAACATACTTTTATTGTATAGTTTATCGAGGGTTTATCGAAGGTGTTTCTTTTTGTTCCAAATAATCCAAAAGATTGAAGCTCCTGGTTGTTAGTCACTTTATTGGGAACTCCAGTCCCGAGTATACACCAAAATATCCGTCCGTGGTGGTCGACTATGGTAATGGATAGACCTAATGCAGGTGAACACCATTCATGACGTTACTGCTACAGTGTAGAGCGGCAGCCCAAGAAGATATGTAAGATGCCAACCAATTGCAAGTTAAGGCAGAGGATCGGTCATGGTTCGCAGAGTCCGCTCAACTACGGGCGAACCACCGGCGTGGAGAGAACCAACGCAAACTAAACCGTTTTTGGGGTGACAGCATCACCCTACGCAGTAATTGGCTAGTCCAAGAAGGGAAGTGCCAACTAAGGACATGTCGTTATTGCTACCAGAGCATACCGCGCAGCATTCAAACCACCTCAACCAGCAGACATGCCGCGTACTTCTCAGGACTGCTGATTGTAAGGATGGACATAAAAGCAGCTGGGCCCCAAGTCTTCAAAGACAATGCTTTATATTCACCAAACACTCATCCCTTCATCTGACACTGCTAAATATCATTAGCAAGCGTTCAAGAGCCCATCAAACCCTTCGTCTGCTTCCGCTTCTTCTTCCCCATCATGCCCAACTCACACAATACCGAAGTCCCCGAAGGACAAGACTCTGTACACCGGAGCAGCACAATTTCACCACAAATGGAACGTTGGTTGAGTGAGAGCCACAAGGAGATGCCTTTCTATCTCCGTAGTTCGATTCCTGTATCTAGCACGCAGACCCAGAATACGTCCAACCCAAGCCCATACACTGCTTCCCAAAACCCTGCTGCTCAGGGAAGTGCCAAGTAGGGTTCCTGTCCGAGACCCAAGAGGTATTGCCCCGTGACTGCTCGCACGAACGTCCGATTTATACTGACATGACACAGTGACACACGACCATCTCTCAGTTGAAAGAGTCTTCGTTTACCCCCTGGGTAGCCAACATGAGCCAATACGATCTGAACAGACAGCCCACCCCGACCCAAGCGATGCCAACAAGACGAAGCCATGATACATAGTCCAGCCTGAGCCAAGCGATGGGATATACAGGCGAGGCGATGAGAGCAATGCATGCCGTACATACAGCTATGACGCCGAAACATATGTTGAACTCTGGTCATCTTGGGCTATATATGGTCAGCAACTTGAACAGATCAAGACATGAGAACATATTCTGAATAAGAGGGTATATCAGGAAACTTATAAAAAAATCATAAAAGTTTTTCAAATACAATCTAGCGTGAAGTCTTTAAGTCATCATTTGGGAGGGAGTGTAGTAAAGAAAATGTCAAAGCTTACCCAGGTCGTATTCCACAAGATAGACGAGCATTTCGGCTCGTCATGCAGCCCTCGTGAATGTTTCAATTCACAGCTCAACCTTTACGGCCGAGCAAGTCCAGGCGACGCATTCGACCCAAAGATCTGACCAATCGCTCCCTGAATTTGACCAACAAGAGCCTTGATCATGCCCTGAGGCTTGCCTCTTCCATCAAGTCCATGAACAGGTTCTGTTCCCATGGTAGGAAGGACATTGTCGCCAGCAGACAAACTGACGAAGAGCGCAAAAGGTACAAGCCATACGCAAAGACCAAAGTACGACGCGATTTGCGCAAAGCTGGGAACATCCGCCTTATCGTAAAACGAGGTTCGCTGGTAGGCGCGCGATTGGGCATCGGAAAAGTGTCGGAACCATACATAGTGGTTGACCAGGACAAGAACTGCGCTTGTTAGACAGAGTTCGTGCCTCTCAAGAGATCGACATACCACAAGATGCCAGGAACAAAGGATCTGTCAGCTTCACAAAAGGAAAGCGTCGCATATTCCCCAGATAGACAACATGGGATACAATCGTCAAGACAGTAGCCCAGAAAGGGAAGCCATCAACGAGCCAAAGAATCAACTGAACCGCAATGACGCTGTAGATAAGACGCGTAAGGAATCGCTTCGCAATGACGCTATGCTCCTCGACGAGTTCCGACAAGTAATAAAGACCTGATGCAATAGCGAGAGTCAAGAAGCAGAAACCCAGGAGGGTTCCCACGTAACCGACAAGAGGTAAAATCCACATGGTTGCTGTGTTTGTGCAAGCAACTGATCGTCAAAAGCTCACATGTTGGGAAGAGAGAGGTTTCCCAGGGAGGGGAGATACGTAAGTATTCAGGTTTCAGAAAGGAGGCAGAAACGGACACGTTTTTGCCAATCAGTTTTTGCCAATCAATTAGCGTCTCGGAGGTGGGAGAAACTCAGTGCCGTTACCCCACCATCAACTTATCGATAAGGCAGCCACGAAAAGTTTCTACAACACCAGAATATTGGCGATAAGGCGCATTGCAAGCTTCGTGACCCATTCATTTGCTGCTTGCTGTTATTCGGATCGGATTTATCGAAGGAATAAATTCGCAACGCTATTCACCATGTCTCGTCCTGAGGATACCCTGTATGTCCCTCCAACCCCGCCATGCCCCTCAAACTCACACAAACAGTGCGGCCGACGTCCACTATGACGATACCGAAGCGCGAAAGTACACAACAAGTTCTCGAATCCAGAACATTCAAGCGTCAATGACAAGACGAGCCCTCGAACTTCTCGACCTCAAGTCTCCGTCCCTCATTCTCGACGTCGGCTGCGGTAGCGGTCTCTCCGGCGAAATCTTGTCTTCTGTCGAACCTGAAGAAGGTGGCCCTCACACTTGGATTGGAATGGACGTTTCGCCTTCGATGCTGGATATTGCGCTGCAGAGAGATGTGGAGGGTGATTTGATGTTGGCGGATATTGGACAAGGCGTTCCTTTCCGAGCGGGTACTTTTGATGCGGCGATTAGTATCTCTGCTATTCAATGGCTCTGCAGTGCTGAAACAAGCGATACATCCCCTGTCGGTCGCCTGACTCGCTTCTTCAACGGTCTTTACGCCTCTCTCAAGCGCGGCGGTCGTGCAGTATGCCAATTCTACCCCAAAAACGACGACCAGCGACAAATGATCACCCAAGCGGCCGTGAAAGCCGGTTTCGGCGCCGGTATGCTCGAAGACGACCCCGGCACCAAGAACCAGAAGCTGTACCTCGTACTCACCGTCGGCGGAGGCGATTTGACCAAGAAGGGTGGTGATATTACTGGTGTTGTTGATGGTATGGATGGTGTTGATGTTGAGGATGCTAGACGGTCTATCAAGACTCATGCTCCGAATATGTCCAAGGGAAGCAAGGCTTGGATTGTTAAGAAGAAGGAGCAGATGGAGCGTAAGGGAAAGATTGTCAAGTCGACGTCCAAGTATACTGGACGAAAGAGACGGGTGCAGTTTTAAGCGTGTGTTTGCATTGTACGGCGTTGGGGAAAAGTTTAGATCTCAATTTGACGGATACCCTTTGATGACCTGTATGGAGGTGAAGTGACTGTCATTGAAGCTCACTTGGGTTGGCTATGAATGTTTAGCTGTGAATTCGTTTAAACAGCCGGCCAGAAAGCCTCCTCTGCTTCCAAAACATCATGCCACTTCCCTTGAACCCTCTTAAACAGCTTCTCCTTATCCTCACCCTCCTCAACAACCTTTGCAACAGCATCATCAATGATCTTTCCCAAATCATCCACAAAGTCAACAAACTCCTTACAAGTCCAATTGTTAATGAACTCCTTCCTCACAGCACCGCCATCAGCATCATTGGTTCCATCACTATCATCAAGCTGCGCCTTAGCCCACGACCAAGCATCCAGATAACACTTTTCTGTTCCCCAGTAGATCACAGCAGCTTCAAGCCAAGGAAGCACCTCTTTTTCGTTAGGCGCCACAGAAGCGTACAGAGCTTCCCAACGACGAAGACCTTCGAGTTTGGCACTTGATTGAACCTTTCCGTCTTTGGTCTCGAGGTTGATGTTGATACCGTACTCGAAAGCCGTGTTGATAAAGAACTTTTCCTCTCGGCGGATATTCACAAGAGCAGCGACAATCCAGTCCAGAAGCTGTGTTTCAGAGTCGGGTTTTGCGTTCTGCTGTACTGTATCAGGATATTGGAGAAAGCTGAGAAGACGACCGAGACCGCGACAGTAGCTGTGGATGTAGAGACGATCATTTGCGAGCCAGCGGCCTAGGATGTCTTTTGAAGCTTTGCCATTGCCTGCGAGACGGAGGAACTCTGACTGGGTTGCTTTCTTGTAAGCTTGCTCGTCTGAGGCGAGAAGCTGTTGTGTCAAAGAGTCGGACATGATGAGGTTTGATGAAGTTATTCCCTCAGCGTGAATGCGGAGATGCCATGCCTTCAAGGTTCATGGTGTGATGTTGGCGGATGACAATTATGTCATGCCGGTCTAAAGTTGTTCCTTATGCATGAGTTACGGAGTACAGTGGTCTGAGTGAGGTGTTTCTTGAGATCATGATGTTTATAAGTTGTTGCTTGGCATGAGTTGGTTATTGGTTGATTGGTGCAGATGCTGAGCCTCACATCGAGAGTGCTGCATGTGCATAAACATGATGTTGTGTAGGGACTTCGTAACATTTATGAACTTGTCTAACGGCTCAATCCATCCGCCTTACCCGTAGTCTTCAATCAATTCGTATCACTGATCTCGCTTATATAATTAAACATCTATAAATGAATCTATGATGTTAATGTAATTCACTCACATATGTCCGGATAGTCGGATACTCCAATAAACCGCCCTTGACGCCATGCAATTTCCTCCTTGGCGTCTATCCATGCCAGCCATGCGACTCCCATCCCTTCTCTTGGCAAACGTTGACGTTGTCGATCTGATCCCATCTCTACTCCCGCTAATCGAAGCCAAGTAGCCAAGCACGCGACGTCCGTCTGTTTCTTCTTTTGCTTTTGCTGTCAATTCAGGTGATCGCCGTTATCCCGGTCATAGCAAAGGCCCTTTAATCTGGGGAACAGGGGTAATTAATTAATTACGTCTCCCCACAAATAAGGGGGACTAACACTCTTAAGGGACATGTTGCGCAAAAGGAAAGTTATTTTGGTAGATTGCTAATGTTTGAGGAATGGAATGGGTAGTTTCAGTTTGAGCAATTCCTTATGGCCTGTTCTTTCGCATGGTGAAGCATCGCGAGATTTGTATCATAGAGTAGCAGAAAAACAATCCCTTGTAGGTGATCAAACCTTCAGAGTAAGATGCAGGAACGCGTAACATGATGTGACAGAGACCCATCTAGATTCTAGAACTTCGTATCTCGGTCTTCCATGGACCCGGAATCAATTTCGTTGTCAGGACCCCTGGTTTGTTATCGGAGGATCCATGAGCCGTCACGAGGGCTATAATCCATTCACCAGGGGCTGACCTTCTGAAACATGGAGCATTTTGGTGGTCTAGGCTTGAACAGTCCCTGGACCACCACTGAAGCATTGCATGTCATTGAATGCAGGCAATTATCGTGGCTTTTTATTAATCATTCTCTCCTTCCCTTTAGATGCTCCCTTTTTCCTTCCCATGTTTTGCTCCATTCTTTTGCAAACTTGGAACTTGACTTGTTGCAACTGAATCAAATTTGTTATACATCGCTTTGCTGCTTCTTAACTATTAATTCTTATTTTGTCGCTTCACTATGATTCTCGACCCCGTCGCTGCCGAGAGATGGCACATCACTCGAGTCCTCCCCCGCGAAGCCAAGGAAACTTGTCGCAATGACATGCAATCAAATACCTGCGAGAAACCCGGTCTGTCAACAGGCGAAATACTTGTCGTTCTTCTCATAGCAAGGTAATTTCCCTGCTTCTTTTCCTTGGCGCAATCTGACTCTTTAGTCTCGTCGCTGTAGGCGGTATCATAGCACTTCTATGTGTCTTCCACCGTCGCAAACAACGTCTCGATAAACTCGAAGACATCAAAGGCGTGCAAGAACTCGACGACTATGGCCTCGCCCCTATCAAACCAAGACTGCCTACTGCACCACCGCCGACGTACCAGGAGGGAAAACATGCGCCTGCGCCTACGACTACTGATGGAAATTGGCAACGGACGAATCGAAACTCGACAGACTCACTAACACCGTCGCTACGCCAAGCCATGGGCGTGACGCCGCGCGATACGCTGGCCAATAGTTAGAGGATGCGGCCGACGTTTGACGATCACTTATGCATGTACCGCAACGCATGAAAAATGGTTGTTTCGAGATGCGCTACGGCCACGATGTGGCAGTGATCAAAAAGAGGTGAACATGTTTTTTATGATGGCGTTATGGGATGGCGTACTTGGTTCGGGGCATGGATGAGCGATTCTGCTGGTCGGTTGGGGCGGCTTCTCTTTTACTTTACATCTGTGTAGCGACAGTCTCCTTGGAAATTCAAGAATAATTGATTCATGATCATTGCAGTTGAGACAACACCTTATATTCATTGTGTCTTGTATCATAAGCTTAGGCTTCTTGAGTTATCTCTTCGCTTCCTGTCCTCTTCGTTGTCTCTTATTCTCCATTCCACTCCGAGTAGGTTTTCCATTCTTCATCTTCTTCATCTTCTTCACTTCCAACAGGTTCGGGTCTGAAGCAAATTTCCTTGCCCTCCGTGATCTGCATTTCGTACTTCACGTCTGCGCTGTGATCTGCAACTTTGGCGCTGACTCCAATGCCTTGCTCGAGGACATAGATGACATCTCGGTTAAATTTGTCGAGAACCTCGTCGTTGTCGTCGGCTTTCAGCACGACGGCTTCTTCGATTACCAGATGGTTGCGCATGGCGTGCTTGATCTCGTCGATAAACTGGTCTAGGAGTGTGTTTTCACCGTTGATCGGGTCGAAGCTCTCAGAGAAGTGAGCGAGAAAACGGTCATTACCGTGGGACCCGTTGCTGTAGCTGCCAACAACTGCAATTCTAGTGCAGGTTAAGAGGGCATCAGTGTGTAGGTCGTTGCTGCTAGCACACTTGTGTTGATCAATGTCAACGGAAGATGATGTCGATGATGTCGACATTTTGCTTGCTGGCTTTGTGAAGTAGAAGTAGAAGTAGACGAAGTAGTGGATGGTGATGGATCTTTTATCTGGACTGTAACAGTAGCAGCAGCAGCAGCAGCAGAAGTAGTTGATGGTGATGAAGAAGAAAGGAAAAGAGAGAAGAAAGAAGACAGGGGATAAGAGATCTTTATAGTTGAGTCTGGGTATTCATGAATCACTGTTGGCCTAGATCAATAGCTATTGTTCAGGGTGAATGAATCACAGACGATTCATAATGGAAGTTTGTAGACAATCCATGACTGTAACTCACCTTAACAATAGCCATAACCGAGGTAAACAATAGACGAATGTCAAACGCCTCAAGCATAGAGTCAGTGCATGAATGACAAGCACAATTCTGGCATATATTCTCTCATGTCAACAAACCTATCCCTTTTCCTTGAGGCGCCATGTGGCCGCTCACCTGGCCTTGCTGCCAGGCTCTCCACAGGAAATAGCCAGAATCCTATTGCCTGCTGAGGTACTCGCTCAAGATGTTGATCGTCAAAGTTACCATCGCCCAGGTATTTCTCCCTGTTTTCGGTCGTTTGCTTCCATTCTCGCACTTTCGACTCAAACATCTCTTCTTCGTTTCGGATCCATTCTGCAGCGGCAGCCCTATCAGTTCCTCGCGGGTAGCTATTATGCCGATAACCTCGACTGCACAAAGCGAGTCGATAATCAACCTTGTGCTTATGTTTGACGTCGAGCTCAGTGAGTATCTTTTGAAACTCGCTGAATCCCATTCTTGCATCGTATAGCCCTGTGTATACGCTTTTCAGATGTTCCTCTCCAAGACGGGGATCATACGGAAGACGTTCAAAGGCGACGGTTCCCCCGTTGAGAGGACAAGCACGGTGTACGGAATCGCTGAGCGATCGGGTGGGAGATGGGTATTGACGAGTCCAGACTCGTTGTACCGTTTCGTTCGTTACAATAAAACGTTCTACCCTTGACAGCGCCTGCTTGAGAAGCTTTCTATTTGATCCCGGCTTCTTTATCGCCCTGCCCGCCCCTAGTAGCGGGACTGGTATGGCACCCGCCGCAAGGTTAACAAGGCCAACACGACGCGGATCGCGAGCCCACATGTCGCGGGCAAGGTAACCGATCCTACGTATCGTCACGACGCTCAAAATGTCCAGCTCCGGGCAGAGGTAGAGGAAGCCTTTCTTGCCCTCCTCTTCAGGGTCACCGCCATGCCTTGTTTGGAGGAAGTACCGACAGGGCAGCTGAACTCGATAGAAGCACAAAGCGACACGTCGTGACTCACGCGTGGTGCGAAATAGCTTGCTGATTTTCGTGTTCATATGCACAAAAATCTCATAGTCCGGTATCGGTGCATCCTCAATGTCGCTGTGCCTACGGCCATGCTCCAACTGAACGTGAACCCATCGCTCATGACTGAGAGCTTGTTCCCATACGAGACATCGAATCTCTGCAGGGAACCGAGAGAATTGGTGAAAGTCGGGGCATGGTTCAGGAGCCGGGTTGAAGATTTCCAGGTAACGTTGAGAAGACATGACGTCTGGGGATAAACAGGAAGTTCCGATATTTGATGTTTGTGTTGGATAGACAATATATTTGCATGTTTGCTTCAACAGGCAGAAGCGAAGTTCTTATACCTTTCTCTCCAAGCGTTAAAGTCAAATCTAGGTCTCACAACCCTTGTATCACAGCAGTACAACGAACCTTATCACGACAAGGTTAGTTAGAATTGCAGATTCAGTGTTTAGGGCATACGAAATCACCCACCCAAGGATGGGCAAAAGATTACCAACATATTTCATTTCTTATGCTTGATAGCCTAATGTCAAGATGCGCAACAGTTTTCTTGTTATTTGCTATACAATGCGATTATTTGCCTTGTCTAAAGGCGCGGAGATGAATGGTGAAGGCGACGTCGTAAGTTCCACGAGAGGAGACGTCGTGACTACTCGCCGACACCATCTCTGATAAGGCGACTTCGTAGATTCGATAAAAGAGACGTCGTAGATTCAGGTAGACATGTTGCAACTACCAACGTTAGCCGCACATTTACATCTACAGTTACCACATCCTGCATTGGCCATTGCGTCAGGATTATTCTTCATGGATGTGGTTCATAAATAGCTTTGATCGTCATTCACAGAGGATTTGTAGTTAAACTTCACAAACGGTTTATGATAGTAATTCGCAGACGACATATGATGATGATAGACAACTTTGGTTGTGATTCGCGCCTCGAAAGGCTGTAGTGTATCTGAACTAGGCCTCCACTCTAACTGCCTCGTAGTTTTCTTCTCAATAATTTGAGTAAGGAATCGGTCATGACACTCGCCTTAGGACCCGTAGGAGCCTGTGACAGCGATCCTAACACATGCTGAAATGCTCTTGGTGTAGAGCTACTCGGGGTTTGCTTACGGCACATCTGGTGATAAAGATGCCCACAATGCGTACTTAATAACTTGGTGTAGAGGGATCCGCGACTCGTAGTCTTGGACTCGTACATGTACACTTCCGGGTGAATCACTTACAATCTTTGATCGTGATTCACCACCATAAACCAACCAAAATACATGCAAACAGTGAATGAAAGTCAAACCTCCCGAGCATACAATCAGTGCATGAATGACAAGCATAACTCAGGTCTGTGTTTTGTCATGTCTAGAAACCTAGCGTTATCAAAGTGTTGTTTGCACTTGGTACTCCATAGGTGGTATTTCCCGAACCTTGTGCGGGTCTTGGGCAATGGAGCGATGCTTTCCAATGCAAATAGCCAGAGTCCTATTGCTTGCTGAGGCGCTTGTTCAAGGCCTTGATCGTCAAGGGGAGGATACTCCCTGCCTTCTCTCGTGAATTTATCCCGCATCCTTGACTGGAATCTCTGTTCATTCTCGCGGACCCATTCAGTAGCGACATCTCGATCATTCGTATATGGGCCTTCGTAGACATCATCACTTGAATAGTCTGATTCGGTGCACATGCCAAATTGATAGGCGACCTTGTGGTTATGCTTTATCCCCAGAGCTTTGAGTGCCCTGAACCACTCGTGAAATTGCATTCTTGGGTCATGCGGTCCTGTGAGTATCCGCTTCAGATGCTCATCGCCTAGTCGGGGATCGCACGGAAGTCGTTCGAAACCGAATGTATTGCCATAGACAGGACAGCCGTGGTAGGATGGACTTCTTATTGATGAATTCTTATTGCGGTTGAGCCACCCCATCCGCGATCCCCTTTCCATCACAACAAAGCGCTCAATTCTTAACAAAGTCTCTTTGAACAGGGCCTTGTTCTTCCCACCGAGTCGCCAGGTCTTATGAAGGAAGAGATCACAGGAAGGCATAGCAAGGTTGACGACACCAACGCGAAGACGGTCGTGAGCCCATACGTCGTTGGCAAAGTACTCAAAACGATACATGTCATTGAACTCTAGTGTATCCAACTCGGGACAGATATAGAGTGTGGTTTTCTTGGATGTGGTCCAGTACTTGTCCCAACTGTACCAACAGGGGAGTTGGACCCGGTAGAAGCTCAGTGCTACACGGCGTGATTCGCTCGTGGTTCGAAATAGCTTGCTGATCTTCCATTGCCGGTAGACCTTGATCTCATATATGTCACGAGCACGGGGACTAGGAAGAGTCCTCCAGCCCTTCGGTAAACGTAAATCGAGACGAATCCACCGTTCGTGGCTGAGTGCTTGCTCCCATATAAGCCATCTTATCTCTGCAGGGAATCGACGAAACTGGTGGAAGTCAGGGCATAGCTGTGGAACAGGATTGAAGATCTCTAGGTGACGTTGAGAAGTCATGGTAAACCGGAAAGTTGTGATGTTTATATCAAGCTGAAGATGTTTACTTCAAACTGGAAAACGCTCAGTTCTTATACCTTTGTTGCTGAACCTTGAGAGGTTAAATTCAGGCCTACAGCCTTCAGTTCAGTTTGAGTTAGGTTATAGCCAAGTTACACCGCAGTGTCACCGTTGACTCTAATTGGCTATGTCCAGGACTAAGGGTCAAGGTCCGGTAGTAGAGGCGACGTCGTAAATTCCAGTAACGGAAATGCTATGAGTATTGGTAGAGGCGACGTCGTTGTTCTGCACGCCGCATGAAAAATAGACAAGATCTCGAGTGACACTAAAACCTAAAAGTCTTAATATGATCTTAGGCAAAGAAGATGAGACGTCTATGACAGGGTCTAAGGTGATCTAAAGCCATTAAAGCATTCCATCTCTTTTTATAAAGGCCAAGGCTCTACCATTCCGATACTCCACACAGGCCTGAGTTACATGTGTCAGCCATTCACTGATTGTATGTTAGGAGAGGTTGGTGGACACCCACTCCTAAAAATGCAATAGGAGCTTCGGAATAGTTGGATATCTTACACAGCATGAAATGGGACGTTCAGACAAGAAACCCTTCACGATGATAGTAGTGGATAAAAAACAGAAGAAGAGGTGGGGGAAGAGCTATGTTCTCAGTTTGGGTAAGGTACCCATAAGTCACTGTTCATAGAGTAATCTACGCATGATATTTAACGGTAACACATAGATAGCTCTTGGTCCTGTTTCACAGAGGAGTTTTAGTTGAAAGTTACACACGATTGATGATAGTGGTTCAGAAACGACATATTATAATGATTGATTCATGACAAATTCCGATTGTGATTCCGGCCGCTATCAAGCATAAAAACAGTGCATCAGAGCTCCTCCTTCACTCATCCTCGTCATCGCTCTCGTCCTTGTTTGCCGCCTTCCATTGCTCGAAGGTCTCCCAGTTTCCATCAGGTTCAACTTTAAGGAGGATCTCCTTTTCTTCTGTGATGCGGAGCGTGTAGGGTTCGTCTGTGGCGTGGTCCGCCACATCGACTTTGATGTTGTTGCCAGGGTCGATACCACTCTTGATATCAGTGAGGACCTTTCTGCTGAATTCTTCCTGCTCCTTGTCGTTCAGTCGGGCTGCTTCGATGGTTTCATCGTGGTCCTCATTCAGAGCATAATCGCCAACAACCACAACAATCTCGTCGATTTTGAAACTGTTGCGCTGAGCGCGGTTGATGGTGTTGATAAGACCCTGCACTCCAATGTAGCCCGTTGCATCCGTCTCTTCGCTGATGTGAGCAAGGAATCGGTCGGCGCCCTCGCTATGGGACTTGTAGGAACCTGTGACAGCGATCCTAACGCATGTCGCAAGGCCCTTGGTGTAGAGAGGTCCTTCATTGGCAGACTTGAACTGACCGATGAGCACTTTTGATTGGTTGGCCATCTTCGTAGTTGGCTTTGTGAAGAAGAAGAAGAAGAGGTGGTAGTTGAATGATGGATCTTTTGGCTGGTGCAGCAGCAGAAGTAGTTGATAGTGATGAAGAAGAAAGGAGAGGAGGGAAGAAAGAAGACAGGGAATAAGAGATCTTTATAGTTGAGTCTGGGTATTCATGAATTACTGTTTGCCAGATCAATAGCGATTGCCCAGGGTGAATCACGGACAATTCATAATGGCAGTTTGCAGAACAATGCAACTTTCAATACAAACAATACATGGCTGGGAGTAACAAACGGTTCATTATAATATAGTAAACAATCTACAATAGCAGTTTTCAAAGGTTTCATGACATTCACACTCGTGCTATCGAAAGTCTTCCGGCGTCTCAAATGCCATATCACATTTACCGCATTGGTAAGTTAGCTTGTTTGATGTACTATCATGTGCATACTGAGCTCAGAGTGAGGTCTGAAAACTCTCTCGCACTACACATATATATACATTCTATGCACGATACAGCATATCACTGCCGTACGTACTTGTTGAGAGTGGTAAAGCCACACTGGCAATCTCCCAATGCGTTGTCTCAGTCCCTAGACTTTGATATCCTGATCAAGAGATCGATCTTGCTGTAATAAACCTCTTGCACATTTTAGATAGTGTCCAATTAGTTGACCTTTGAACGGTGCTGTAGAGTAGCTTCCGCAATAACTGCGATGGGAGGTCATGATTCACGACGTCAAATTCAGACGACGGCATACTTAGACAAAAAAGTCTAAGGTATGATCTTAAGTGATCTAAATTCATCAAAATATTTCATCTCTTATGATATTAAAGGCTAGTGCTGATATCCGACGTAATTGTAGACACTTCATAACTCGCTTCATCCACCACCCAACCTCGTTAACTCATACGTATCTAGTAAGCGAAGAACAGAGTAGCCTCGGAGTCAGACTGTCTAATCTTTCTGTTCGCTCTAATAAGCATCCACTTGAGAATCCAAACTCCAGCAATACACGCCACGGCGAACGCTGCACTCGCGGCCAAAGGCATGATATATCGAGGCGCATCAGACTTTGGCCACAGATATGGGGTCCATATCAGGCTCAAAGTTGCAGAGACATTAGCGAGAGCGAGAGCAGAAGCTTTCTTTTCCTTTGTTTGACCGCATGTGTTTCCAACCCAAGCGAGGAGGATGGAGTTGACACCATAAGTACCAATAGTGAAAACACACATCGCAAAGTATCGCGCACCAACATTCATAGTAGCACAGGCAAGAACGAATCCAAAAGTAGCAACGATTTTGGAAATGGTAATATGCCATGTGCTTTCGTTGAAGTGGCCTGAAGACTTGGCCCAGAGAATTGACAAGGCGCCTGCGATGAGGAATGGTGGACATGTCAACACCAGCGTAATTGTCGTGTTGAAGCCGAGAGTATTGACAATCGTAGGGAAGAAGTTTTTGAAACCATTGGTCGCGAGATGGAGATGTTGAAGGACGATAAAGACCCAGACTTTCGGGTCGACGATGGCTTCGCGGAGGCCAGACCAGGGGTTACCGTTGCCCTTCTCACCGACTGTATCCCTCGCAACACGATCATGAGCGAGCTGTCGCTGCTCAGGAGTGAGCCATCGTGTAGTCAACGGCGTATCAGGAAGAGTAAAGCAAGCAACAATAGCAACAGCAAAAGTCACAGCACCCTGAAGAATGAACAACCATCTCCAACCAGACAAACCCGCCATACCATCCATCTTAAACACACCAGCCGCGATAAGCCCCGCAAAAGCAGAAGCAAGAACATTTCCAGAATAAAGGATCGAAATTCTGGTCGCAAGTTCCTTTCTCGTGTAGAATGTACTCAGCATGTACAGCGCACCAGGATAATACGGAGCTTCGACGACACCGAGGAAGAAACGCGTGAGAACGGCGCCTTTGTAATCTTTTGCTACGGCGGTGAGGGAACTGACGATTGCCCATGCCATCATGAAACCGCCCATGTAGTAGGATGGTCGGACGCGGGTGATGATCATGTTGCTGGGGATTTGACCTAGGATGTAACCGACGAAGAGGATTGATACTGCGGTGCTGTATTCTGTGCCTTTGAGACCAAGGTCTTCTTCGAAGCCGTTTAGTCGGGCTAGAGTGATGGCGTTGCGGTCGAGATAGTTGAGCCAGTACATTGACCAGAGGGTTGGCTGCCTATCGTCAGTGACTGGTTCAACAAGGGGGAGAGTAAAGGGAGTTTACCATGATCCATCTGTCCAACTTCTTCACCAACTTGATCTCCTCAGGATCAGTCTTGGCTGCAGCACCAGAGTAATCTCCATTACCCTTCTTATCAAGAACCTCAGCGGAGTATTCCTGATGAGCAGAGTTTTGCTTCTCAGCGTCGAGGGACTCGATATTGTTCTTCTCTTGAGCCGACATGATGAATAACTCAACAAATGAAGAGAGATGCAAGAGATGGAGAAAAGAAGAATTGAAGCAGGGGGATTCGGCGGTATTTGACTTGATCTCAATTCAGGGAACTTTTTTGTTTCCCCGCAGACTACCCCAGATTTCTAGACCCAAGATCCGGGGATATTGCCGCTCAGACGGGTTGAGGGGATCACCATGTGGGTGGTATTGAGGAATATCCTTGTTTCGGCGACGGAGCCGTTGACCGAGTTGAGTGCCAAGACGCCATTGTGGTAGTACTAGATTCATTGAGAATGGAAGATGGTGGTTGGGGATAGGATAAATGTAACCGAGAGATGGATGAATTAGATTTAGACTGATTGGCCGATCAACTAGAGTCAAGAATTGATCATTGAGATCATAAGAGATGGAATAATTAGGTGAGTTAGATCAGTAGTTTATGGCAACTTAGACAACTCTTTGACTACTCCTTTACTACTCTAAGATGTACAAGAAAGATTTACTACCGGGAGAATAACAATTAATACAGATCATACAAACATCATATCTTGAGAGACAAGGAAGTGCCAGTGCAACCCCACGAGTCAGGATTAGAGTAACAATTAAGCTTAGTCTCTCCTGCAGACCCATAACTCCATCAAGCGGGGGCAAAAACCACTCGACTCAACCATTCATTCTCCATCTTTTTCCCTCTTCATCCTCTCGGCCTCGGCCTCCGAATGCCTTCAAACGCATGCGACAGATGTCACCGTCGCAAAGTCCGCTGCGACAAAATCCAACCCCAATGCGGCCCCTGCAAACGAGCTGATGTAGCTTGTGAATATGCTGTCAGTGAACATCAGCTTAGACGAAGAACTGTTCAGAAGTTGGAGAGGAGGATTAGGGATTTGCAGGCTGATAATGAGAGTTTGAATGCTCAGTTGAGGAGATCTGAGGGGCCAGTAGATGCCGAGAGAGAGGGTAGAAATGAGAGAGAATGGAGCCAAAGACAAACAGAGACGGGAGAGCGACATGAAAGAGCTACGACTAATGGCGAAAGCCCCCTTGATGGAGAAGTCGCTGAAGAAGTCATCCAAATGTCCCTCATCGCAGGAGGAGGCCATCACTTCGTCGGTTCAACCTCCGGTCTCCTCCTTGCAAATCTCCTTCAATCGCGACCCCAAGCCCCATCATCGCTCAACACATCATGGAAACCATCCATCTCCCTGACTCCCCAAACCGGATCAGGCCTGCCTCCCAAAACTCTTGCAGCAGAACTCATCAAAGCATACTGCAGCCACGACCATCTCTGCTATCCCTTCCTCTCCACCAAATCCCTCTACAAGTCCTTAGACGCCGTGTACGAAGACCGAGAAAAAGATCCCGTTGATGCGTTCTTTGTCGACATGACCCTCGCGATAGGTACCGCGCAAGTACACAAGTTTAACTGGAATGGCGTTTACGATGCGGAAACACATTACAATCGCGCCATGACGAGATTGGCTGATGTTCTTGCACGCGATGGTATCGAACGGTTACAAGCGCTACTACTCGTCTGCCAATACAGGATGGGTACGACGTCGAGTAATACTACAACAAGTGTATGGCATCTCATTGGCGTGGCAGCAAGGACTTGTCTGGAAATGGGTCTTCATCGCTCTGCGACGTATGCCCACGAAGCTGAAGAAGAAATGGAAACGAAACGACGGTGTTTCTGGAGTCTTGTTGCACTGGACAGAGTTACCAGTTTAGCACTCGGAAGACCTTTGGCTCTTCAACTCGAGGATATAGACGTTGATCTACCACCTTGTTCAACGGAAGAACTTCCAGAGGATAGCAGTCCTTTGTCGTCTGCGCCATACGGTACACCGCAGTATCGCGCCGCGACATCTGTGTTCGTACATATTGTGCGCTACAGACTTATCTGTGGGAAGATAATCAATGCGTTACATCGAAGTACAAAACATGTTTCCTTTGCGAGTATAAACTACGAGGAAATGCGTACGGCGTTGGCGAGGGAGTTACAAGAGTGGCATACAGAAACAGGCAATCTCCCTCTTGTAAAGAGCGATACGACAGCTGCTTCACCAGCCAGCGGCTCCAGTTTCCGATGCGAAGAATGGTATCGTTTACTCTACCACAATGGCATGCTAATGCTTTTCCGACCGTCGCCTTGTTTGAACGATGCAAGTGTGAATAGCCTTGCTTTGCAGAATATTTACGATTCAGCACGGGAGGCAATTTTACTGTATGCTAGTTTGCATCGGTCGCGAAAGATGAATTATTCGTGGATTACTATGCATTCTGTATTCCTGGCTGGATTGAGTTATATCTTTGCACTTCGACATCACTTCCAACCTTCCGCTCAGCGAGCGAGGTTACATACAACACCCACAATATCCCAAGTCGTCAACGATACACGGGCTTGCTCCAAGGTTCTTGTAGCAGTGAGCGAAAGATGGGATTTAGCTAGGAATTGTTCGGATTTGTTTGATAGACTGTCTGATGCTGTGGTAGCAGATGTAGTGGAAGCATCAACACCACATACACAAAATCACGAGACTGGAATGGGTGTAGTAGACTCTGTACCGTTTGGAGCGGTTGATAATACGTTTAGGGATTGTTTTGGGGATTTGCAGAGTTTGGGGTTGGATGAGTTTCATAATGATGCTATTTCTCAGTTATCGCAGGAGTGGTTTTTCGGGTTGGATGAGACGCAGAGATATTATTAGTATATATTATCAGAGGTATATAGGTATATAATTTGAAGTATTGAGAATGATCATGATCTATTCTTCTACGCAAGACTTGAGATGTCATCTGTGGACTCACTCCACAATCAGCACTATACCACTACACCATGCAGAACTACCATATGCATGATCATATGACCAAGACAAGATGCGAGCGATGTCGTTCATTCGTTCCCAGCCATCGGGATCAACAAGATCTAAAGCTTAGGATACAAAAATAAAGTAAACTAAATACAAGTCTAAACTCTCGTAAAATGTTCATATTATTTCATCTCTTGGGCTTTCGGCGGCTATTTCTGATACCCTGTAGCCTCTCCGCTCTACAGAATAGTGGCAGTTCGCCGAAACTAGTGACGGATAATTGGCCGAGCCAAGAAATGGGGTTGATGGACTCGGTCACCGAGGCCGAATTACTCCAACCAGTGTAAGTGGATCGTTTACTCGGTGCCGAGTCCGTTATCCACAAAACATGACTTCTCATGATACTGTACCTAATCTCATGAGATATGCGGAGTACAACATCGTCTTTGTGTGAATTATCGGATTTTACGAGAAGATAATATCTCGGAAGAGATCGACAGGGTGAAAGTGTTTATCACAGCTACAACTTGTCTCTCTCAACGACCCCTCACTCATTCTCATTCTCACTCTCACCACTTCAACCTCATCCGTACACCTCACCTACCAATACTCACTCATCCACCTCACCTTACACTCCAACACAACCGCCAAAATGCTAGACAGACCACCAATCCGCATAGGAAACGTCTCCGGCGCAACAGGCGACCATCCCCATGCAATGTCCCGCATGGTCCGCACAGGCAACGTCAACGTGATAACAGGAGACTGGCTGTCCGAGATGAACATCGCCTGGAACGCAATCACAAAACAAGAAGTCGATCCCAACCTCGGCTACGAAAATGGCTTCTTTGAACAACTTGACGAGTGTCTTGATGATATCATGCAGCGTGATATTCGCGTGGTCACAAATGCTGGTGCGTTGAATACTGATGCGCTTTATGAGAAAGTGAAAAAGCTTTGCGAGGAACGCGGGTATGGGGATGTGGTTGTTGCAAAGGTTCTCGGGGATGATGTCTCGGAGACTGTTATGAAAGGCGATGTTAGAGTCACACATCTAGATCATCCTGAACAAACCCTCGAAGATTGGGGTTTTGAACCATGTTGTGCAACTGCATACATCGGATGCTGGGGTATCGTCCAAGCCCTACGATCAGGCGCAAAAATCGTCATCTGCGGTCGCTGCACAGATGCTTCTCCCGTTATGGGCTCTGCAGCATGGTATCACGGCTGGCGAGAAGACCAGTACGAAGAACTCGCCGGTTCTTTACTCGGTGCTCATCTCATTGAGTGCGGTCCTTATGTCGTCGGTGCGAATTTCTCTGGTTTCAAAGATTTTCTTCCTGAGCTTGTGGACATCGCATTTCCGATCGCTGAGATTGATCTCAAAGGACGGTGTGTTATTGGGAGGACGGGTGAAGGTGGTGGACGTGTTACGAAAGAAACTGTCACTGCACAACTTCTTTACGAACTTCAAGGTCATCTCTACTTGAACCCAGATGTCGTGGCGGATCTTTCAGGAGTCCGTGTCGAGCAAGAGTCAGAGAATAGAGTCTCTGTGTCTTGCGTCAAGGGCCTTCCTCCTCCACCGACAGCAAAAGTCATGGTCGCTGCAAAAGGCGGTTTTCAAGCAGAAGCAACATTCTACATCAACGGTCTCGACGTCGATGAAAAGGCGACTATGATGAAGAATCAACTGGCGCACATGTTCAAGGATTCCAAGTTTAGTCGACTTAGCATTGAGTTATACGGTACACCTGCTGAGAATCCCACTTCTCAACAAGCAGGTACTGTGTCACTCCGTGTCTTTGCGCAGGCCCGCAAGAAGGAGGATATCGATGCTTCAAAGTTCAAGGTTCCTATTTATGCACTTCGCATGCAAAGCTATCCCGGGTATCACATGAACTTGGATTTCAGAACCATGGTTCCCAAGCCGTTTATGGAGATGTTTCCTGCTTTAATGCCTGTATCGGCCATTGAGCATCGGGCTGTTATGAGTACAGGAGAAACATATCCCATCGCCCCACCTACACAAACAGCTAAATACCCCATCGTGCGACCAAGCACAGAAACTCATGGACCAGTGGACATGCTCACCTTTGGTCCAACTGAGTATGCACCACTGGGCAGTATCGTGCATGCACGCTCGGGTGACAAGGGCGATAACTCCAACGTTGGCTTCTTTGTTCGACACGACGATGAATATGCTTGGTTAAGGAACCTTTTGACTGTTTCTAAGTTGAAGCAGTTATTCGGGGATGATTGGTTCAAGATGAATCCTGATCGACGAGTCGAACGGGTTGAGTTTGCTGGTATCAATGCTGTGCATTTGTAAGTCAAACTCACATTCTTTGAAGAACATCATGCTAATATATGTGTAGCCGAGTTTTGGATAACTTGAATGGTGGCATTGCTTCTTCTGATAGAATTGATGGACTTGGAAAGGGTATTGGGGAGTATCTGAGAAGTCGGTACGTTGATGTACCCAAGGTGTTTTTGGATAGAGGACGGATTTAGAGATATGAGCAACGCAATGTTATAGCTTGAACTCATACAAACAGAGACAGTTGAGTTCGACCTGCTTAAATAAACAAGATACCACCCACGAGGCATCAGCAGACGAGAAGGGATACACTTCAGGCACCTGCTCTACACACCTATCAACAGCCTTCATCCAAACCTAATCTCGCCTCTGTCTGTCCTATATATGCTGTAACAACTTGCCATAACTTCGAGGAGAGTGGTCAAGTGGAATCCGTCCTAGAACCTAGGGAACTCTCTGAAATTGCGAACCTAAAACTTCTATCACCCACTGGTCACTCTCCTTTTTGCTCAAGTTCGAACGCCAGAAATTACAAAAACAATCACGCCTTTCCATATCCCTCTTATGTAGATCGTATGTTCGAATCTGCACACACATGCACTAGAAGAATGTCAGTAGTCAATTTAGAATAGGTCACATTTTCGTTACTTGAGACTATTCAGCTTCTTTCTTTCGATGCTCTCTATAATGTTCCCTTCAATGTCTCGACTTTTTTCGATAGGGGTAGAATAGATATAGAGACATGAGCAAGAGGCCTTGCAATCACGAGTTGAACCTGCTTGGACAACGATATGGCATTAGAGCATTAGAAGCTTTAGACGACGAGAGCTTGACAGAAGACACAAACTTTAGGCATCTACTCTACGCACCTATTAGCAACCTCCATCTAAACCTAATCTCGTCTTTCGCCCCCTCATCTACCAAAATAACGAGCGAAATCGTCAGCGAAGTAGCGACACACTTTGATCGATGTGTAGATTTCCTCCTGATTCTGGGAGCCTTCGCTTATACAGAGCGCAGAGTCCCAAGTTCGAAGCTACCCACACAGAAGAGAAATGTCCCAAGCACACACCAGAGGATGACAGCTTTTTCTTTTGTCTTTTTTTAGTCTTTTGTCTTTTTATTGACGCTTTCTATACTACCTTCTTCAGTGATTGGGTTATCGACATATGGCACACTGTGTCTATCTACCTTGCCGTCAGGGTGTCAGAAGAATTAGCCATCGAGAGCATAAGAGACGAAATCATTTGGTCATCTTATGCCGCCTTAGACCAGCGTTTAGACTACTTTATTTCTGTATCCTAAGCCTTAGGAGATATCTTCTTAAAGAGGATTCTCATCATCTTCCGCGGTTCCACCACTGGTTCCCGGAGGAGATGCCCCAACTTTGAGCTGGTCAGGGTGCTTGCCCAGCGACATGCTATTCTAATCAGCTTTTTGAGTTGAGTGGGCATAAGATATTGACTTGCTACTTTGTACTATGCTCCTGAAAAGCTGCCTCTTCAAGGGAAGCTCGAGTAGCTTCATCGGCGTTTTGATAGTGGTCTTGCTGGAAGAGCTTCTTCTTCACTCGTTGCCATTGGGCGTTGAAACTCTTTTTGGCATTCTGATATACCCACTGTTCCTCTGAAAGTGAGGTCTTACGGTCGCGATCCTTCTTTGTGTTGCGATTTGTTGAGAGGTCGGCTTCTGCTTTGCGCTTCTTTCCCGGACAGCGTGGTCGGCCTTTGCTGATTAGAGAGGGATTATCTCATAAAAGGGTAGGTGACTTACCACAAGGTCTTCCGATCATTGGGACTTTGGAGCCAGAGGGAGCGAATAAGTAAGGGAATATAGAGGTGAGAGGTTGAAGATGGAAGAGAAGAGAGGTGCAAGCAAGAGTCAGCAAGAAGCAAAGAACTCAGCAAGCCCCGGTAGTCATATGAAATGAAGGAAATACAAGCCTCCAGGGCATAGCTAACAGGTATACAGAGGATATTAGGCACCTCTGGAGAAAGGAGTAGAGACAGAGGAGACGATTTGTAGTTCTACAGAGCATGTAAGTGCTAGGCCTAGAGATCCTGACGCTAGTGCCGAAACGAGGCAAGATCGACAAAATACTATGATTTGATTGGTTCAATCACAACAGTGATTCAGAGTCACATAATGGTACACCTTGGAATAGCAGAGATATGAATGATCACCACAGCTTGACCTCTTACTCTCTATTAGTCTCTATCCTGCAGCTCCTTTCCTCCATCTATAAATTCGTTCCTCTGAACCTTGACTCTGCAGTAACATCTTGACTCCTACAACACCACTTCCTCCATCAGTGAGGATATGAAATGATACTACAGCCTACAGTATTGCTGTCTCGCTTTTAGTCTTTCCTTCTTCACTCTCTATCACACCTCACTCCTCTACAACTCAACTCTGTAGCGACACTGCTTTCAGTCAAGCTCCATTCAGCTACAATGGCTTCCAAGAAGACTGTCCCAGCAAAGTCTACCGCTGCAAAGACTCCTGGCAAGATCCTGATCGCAAGAGAGAAGGGTCGTGTCAACCAAATGAGGCAAGGACGTCTAGCTCCTCGGCGTAGAGCCACCCAGTGTAAGTTTCCTAGACTTACCTTGATTCATATCTAACACCTTTCTAGAGGGATGGGACGAGGGCTCCGCGAGAGCTCGTCTGTCGACCAAGCGATTTAGCTACCATTCGGACCGGTTCACCCTTCTCTGCATGAAGATCCTCAAAGAGCAGAATCCCACCGCCTTTCGCTCAATGCATGTGGAACGAGAGGCGATTGACGCTCTGCAGAAGAGCGCTGAAAAGCATCTCCTCTCAGTTCTGGAAGGTATGTACTCCATCTTGTTACTTTACTGGATTGATACTTACTTGTCTTAGGTGTAGCTGTAGTCGCAGAGCATGCAGGTCGAGAGGCTCCCATCAAGGAGGACTTTGAGACCCTGGAGAAACTCTGCCGACACATCGGATAGGCTCTTTGTGCTCAGGTTAAGGGGCAGCCTAATCGAGGCTTTGTGAAGAACTAGCGACTGAGACGTTGAACGGGATAGCACAGGGGATAGTCTCAATAAATGCTCACTATTCCAAATCGATTGTTACAATCCCTTGTTGTAATCAATTTACCTACACTCGACAATAGTAACAGAAACTCGCCTCGTCTTTCTGCTGATCTTAGCTTACATGAAAGGATCAAATTATTTCGTCTCTTGTGCTCGCGCTGGTTAACTCTTCTGACGCTCAACCCTCATTCGCCAATTAACTAGACCACTCTTCGGTGCAGCTTCAACCGAGGTTGTCACAGCTCGGTCTCCGCGATGAAAGCGCTCGCCAAGATCCGACAAATAAGCGCAATTCATCAACTCAAAGGCCGTTGCGCGTAGGATTGAGCAAATGCGCTGGGATTTAACAAGCATTCCGCCAACAAACAGTATACACAGCTATCACATCAGACACGGAAATTGGACTTTACAATATATTCAAGACTGCTCAAGTTCATGTTACACGTACAATCTCCTTCACTCTGCTATATCTTCCTCTGCTTTTTTCGTCGCCGCCTCTCTCGTAACGCCTAAATCCGCAGACTCCTCTCGTCATAGGTATATATTCGATCGAGGTAATGGTGGGGGTGTGAGTGATGTGCGTATATTGTCCAAATTGTCCCCTTGGGACAAGACAAACGAAAATAAAATCAACGCATGGTTTTGTTTTGGTGGGGATATCACAGAAGATGCTTCATTTAAACGGTCTCGAGCTTGTCGAGGATGGCACGGGTGAACTCGTGGGTGGTGGACTTGCCGCCCATATCGGGAGTGCGGACCTTGCTGTGAGGGTGTTAGTGATCTAATTCGATTTCAATTCAAGGATTGTTACTTACCCCTCGGCGATAACGGCGTAGGTGGCCTTGGAGATGCGGTTAGCATGCTCATCGAGACCGAGGTGTCGCAGAAGCATGCTACCAGACAGAAGCATAGCAGTGGGGTTGGCCTGGTCCTTGCCCTTGATGTCAAGACCGACGTGACGGCAACCGGGCTCGAAAACAGCGACCTCACGGCCCATGTTGCAACCAGGAACAATACCGGGACCACCAACGAGAGCGGCACCAATGTTGGACAGGATACCACCGTAAAGGTTAGGCATAACCATAACGTCGAACTGCTGAGGACGAGAGACAGCCTGCATGGAGGCGTTGTCGACAATCATGTCGTTGGTCTCGAGAGTGGGGTAGTCCTTGGCGACCTGGTGGAAGGTGCTGCGGAAAAGACCATCGGCAAGCTTCATGATGTTGGCCTTGTGGATGCAAGTAACCTTGGATCGACCGTTGGCGAGGGCGAAAGAGAAGGCGAACTTGGCGATACGCTCAGACTTGGCGCGGGTGATGATCTTGAGGGACTCGACGACACCCTCGACGCTCTGGTGCTCGAGACCAGAGTACTCACCCTCGGTGTTCTCTCGGATGATGCACAGGTCGACGTCCTTGTGGCGGGTCTCGTAGCCGGGGATGTTCTTGATCAAGCTGATGGAAGCATAGATGTCAAGCTCCTGTCGCATGGCGACGTTGAAACTCTGGTGGCCGGATCGGCTGATGGGGGTGTGAAGGATACCCTTGAGACCGAGCTTGTTGCGCTTGAGAGAAGCGACAGACTCGCGGAAAGCATCCTCAGTGCGGCCGGAACCCTCGAGACCGGAAACCTCGATCTGCTCCCACTCAACGGGGACGTTGTCGGCCTTGAAGACGGTCTTGACAGACTCGGCGACCTCGGTACCAATACCATCACCGGGGATGAGGGTGACAGTGTACTTGCCGCCGAACTTGGCAGGCTTGAAGATGTCGGACTGGACGGTGGCGAAGGATCGAGTGATGGGTTGTTTGGCGACGCCGCGCAGCAGCTGGAAAAGTTAGCGATGTCAATTGGTGTGAAGTTTGTATCAATGAGCCATTTGGGTTGTTGCAATCATTGTCCTTATGCAATTCAATCCCTCACTTGCTACGTCGCAATCATGATCCATGCCGTCACCAATGCGGGCATTCCTCCAAATGTACAACAACACCAAAAAGCTCATCATGACACAGAACAAAGCAACATACCTGAGCCGAACGAAGAGATCCTCGAGACAACATGATGACTAGGTGGGGGGTATCTTAGAAAGGTAGAGAGGAGAGGATAAAAAGCTGTCTGCCACACGAGGAGAATAGAGGGGAAGAATGTTTTCAAGAGTAAAGTTTAGAAGTCATCGACGGGAAGGAAAGAAAGAAAGCAAATCGCGCATGGCCCTCTATTCGTTGCCCAGTCCCGTTCCCAGCCCAGGCTCCCCCAAATCCAAGAAAAAAATAGCTAATAGGCCCTGGAACTGCCTGAATTGGTGTCGCATTGGCCGAGCTTGATATTTTTTTCTTTCGGCCGCCGATCGGAAAACGCGATTGTTCCGAGCTGTCAGTGGACACCAAAGCCCGGAGCCTTAGTCCTCAAGCGGTAGCTTGTGGGGAGTTACGCCGGCTCGGTCGCTAGATTTTAGTGCTCCAGTGGCTCTGTTGGGTTTAGTCTGGCCGACTGAGCTATGGACGCAAACGACGTCACGAATGTCGAGCATGAACAATAGACGCGATTTCGAGTCAATGAGGCTACATTTATATGTATTTGATCTGTCTCATCTGTATACTTATATTGATATCTCTGGATACTCACAATACTGCTGTTCATGCCCACTAAAGACGTATCATGATACCATGACATAACGAGCTCTATTCCCCATGTGGAGCTTTTACAGCGGGTCAAGCAAATCTTGGCAAGTGTCAGGTTGCAAGCATTGGGTCGTTACTCGGACTTCGTACTTACGAAACTTACAATAGGCTCCGAAGTGAAAGCAGCAACCAACACCAGTATGAGCTGAATTCATAACTGGCAATAACACGCACTTGATATCCCAGACGGCGATGACTATCATGACTGCCAGTCACATATAGACTTCTACTGCTTGATACGCCACGAAACATGTTCATATCCCATCATATTCACTGCATGCTATTCCTATTCGTAGCATGCCATATATCCTTTGTACGTTCATCCAGACTACTAATCCTTTGATCCTTTATCATCAACCCGCCAGGGCTCATAATACTCATAACATGTACAATGGCAAACCGAACTCCAAACACCATGCCCGCTCAACACAGGTACTAACCCTGCACATCTTCATCCTCATCTAAAGGTTCAACTCGTACAAGGATCTCCTCAAGAAGTCCTTCCAAGAAACTGCCAACCTCTCTACCCATACCAACAGGCTCGGCCTTGTCGTAATGATCAATCTCCTTGCAGACATGCGCAAGTTTGTAGACTAGCTTCCTCAATTTCTCATGAGAAGCCTCTGCTCTTTGTTGCTGAGGTGACATCTGAGCTGGGGTCTGTCCAGGCTTATACATATGCTGAAGATTGATCTGTCGCCGCTTAAGCGCTTCTTCCAGTGCTGGAAAGATGACATCGTTAAGCGCATCCAATTCGCCATTGGGATTAGCTGGCGCAGGCGTAGGAAAAGCCGAAGGGGCAGTAAACTCGGATGGACTAGGTGAAGATGCCTTTGTCGGAAGAGGTCGAGGGCCTTGAGCTCCTCCAGGCACCGGCACAACGACCTGAGGTGTAGGGGCGTGCTGTAACGATGGCATCCTTTGCTGCGAAACAGCCTGGTTAGGTCTGTATGGAGGGATCTCGGGTAGACTCATTTGCTTGGTAGTTGTTGGTCGTGCTTGATGCGCTGGTGGAGCAGGTGGTAGAGATCGCTGTGGTTGCGGCTGAGTCTCACTCTTTGGTTCATAACCCAAGTTAAGCATGCCGACTTCTCGCTGCAGTTGGTCTTGAAGCTCGCGATCGTACTCTGGAGACTCGGGCACAGGTGCGGTATGTACTGGTCGCAATGGCCTAGGGGTGTCTGCACTATCTCTAGTAGGTGCTTTCATCGGGGTCTGCGGCAATGCTCTCGTAGGTGATGAGAATCCCGGTGGTGATGAGAGTCCTGGAGACGGGAGTCCTGGTGGAGGCGAGAGTCCTGGTGATCCGAATCCTGGTGGTGGTGCAAGTCCCGGTGGGTGGTATTGTGTCTGGGGGACAGCCTTCCGTTGTGGGCTCGACTGTCTTGAGTTGGGTGCCTTGACAGTTTCAAGTGGTTGAAGTCCATAGTCTCGCTTCATCGGACTGGTCTCCCGTCGCTGCTCGCCATAATCCTCTTCACTTTCCAGGGGTCGTGAAGCACGAGCATTTGTCGCATTCTCATCCAATGCATTCAGACCTGGTCTATTGAAGATACCTCCACGATCGCCAACAAGTCTGACGGTGCCAAAGTCCCACATATCCTCATCAACTCGCTCACGTTCTTGCGGGGGTCGACCAATGTTGTCAGAACCCCAGTTATCATCATCCTCTCCCTTGTGTGTGGCCGCCCAGCGTTGGTGTCTTTCAATGAGCTCAGTCAGATAAGTTGTCCGCTTCGCCCGTCTAATAAACGGGTGGCGCAGCATATCCTTGGCTGTTGGTCTATCCTTGGGGTCCCTCTGTAGACATAATTCAACAAAATCCTTGAAGGCTTTGGTGAAGTTGCCTTCAAGTCTTGGTGGAGGATTCTTGGGGATGAGGAACAGAACTTTCATGGGGTGAATATCGGCATATGGGGGCTCTCCATTCGCCAATTCGAGAGCTGTAATACCAAGAGACCAAATATCGGCCTTGTGATCGTACCCAGATTGCTTAATGACTTCTGGGGCCATCCAAAAAGGAGTTCCGACAAAAGTATTCTTCTTGGTCATTGTTGCTGAGAGTTGACCTGACACACCGAAATCGGCAAGTTTAACTTGACCATTGCTGCTAAGAAGCACATTGGCAGCTATAAACGTTAGTGGTGTTTTGACAGTTGAGCAACATTCTTACCTTTTACATCTCGATGTAGCTTCTTGTCTGTATGAAGATAGTCCAATCCCATGAGCAACTCACGCACAATGATAGCGATGTAATCTTCGCTGATCAATCCTGGCTTCATTAAGTCGGCGCAACTTCCACCTGAGCAAAACTCCATGACAATCCATAGCTCTGCACCTTTCGCGTAAGATCCATAATACTTGGTGACATAGGGGGATTGTAGTTCTGACAGGATAGCAATTTCCTGTATAATATCTTCAACCTCATCTTCGGCGCTTTCAATGTCAATGACTTTGATTGCAACAGACTGGCCCGTTCGTTTATCGACTCTGCATCGTGTTAGCCATGTCCTTAGCAGTGGCGCAAGTTATCGTCGTACCCTTTGTAAACCTTTCCGAAACTACCACCACCTAGGCAATGTTAATATCCGTACACGAATCTCGTACAACACGACTAACCAATGCAGTACTCCTTGGAGTAGAGAAGCTCTGGGTCTAGAGCTTCATTGCCCTCCTCAACGTCATGTTCACGGTCCGCCATTGTATTTCCGTAGTAGCTTGTGCTTCAGCAGCTTGTGCTTCGAGTCGTACCCCGTATTTTTGTTCTTTGGTCGAAGGATCAAATCGTATGGGTCGTCGATGGATGCTCCAAGCTTCCTCAGGTCAGAGCAGCGCGTGTAGTCGCTTCGAAACAATTTAGAGTGGGATATCGTAGATTTGGCGGTGTCGCTAATTAGTCGCAACCCCACCACTGGAAAAAGAGTCGTCTGGTGTCGAACCGGGCTCGTGGTAACGTCTGTCTCGGGTGATGAGAATAAGTAAAGGGTTAAGAAAAAATGCGAGAAATAAAAAAGGGAGATGATGATGTGAAGGGAGCCTGAGCCTGAACCAGCCGAATTTGAGAAAAGAAACGAAATATGCTGTCGCACAGCGCAGCCAATCCCCGCCTACGCAAGGGAAAGAAACAACATGCAGCCAAAACAAGCAGGCGCAAGCTAAAGCTAAGAAGGAGCAACAGCTAGACTAGTGCCTATTACCTTCTGAGGTGTTTTGTATTGTTGCTGTTTACAAGGGCAGGTGGGGGTTGTTGAGGAGCAACCGCTCAGAGACCTGACTGCCAATCAATCAAATGCTCTCATCGAGCCTGAATCGATCTGCTCATGGCTCTTCTGTTCCTGGTGTGACCATGACCTTGCCTTGATCCCTGTAAGTGCCCGTCTAGGAGTGGTCCTCCTCCCCGCACCCGACCTGAGCGCGGGCAAGATCTCCAGCTAGGCCTCGGCCTTATCTGAATTACGTGCATTCAGAGGATGTTCGCAGTAGAGATTGAAAAGTTATTGTCCTCAAGGTTTTGATGTTGCTGTATCTTGAAAGAATTACTGGCCATCATGCTCTGTTCATCATGGTGAAACACATTAGGAATGCATTAAATGGAGCCGATCGACGGACCAAGCGGCTAGACCAAATGCCATTAGAACAAATCCATGGAAGATTAATTACCATCCAGTTCCTTGCAGCCGTTCCTTGCAGGTGGAAATTATGTCTGATGTTTGTCATCTTACTCACACGCAATCACAAAAAGTACAGCATGATCTCAATCATGTATCATTGCTCGCGGCTATGAGCCGGCTGAGACGTCTAAAGATAGTATCCTCCCTCCGACTGTAACCAGTCTCAATAATGCTAATTCGAACCTGCCTATCCCACTGACCGCAGTCCAATACACTCCATGGCTCCGATAACTATCTATCTGCAAATGCCTGCTGGTCCGTATAAGAGAAACACGTCTCATCAAATAAACTGCTGACTCAGTCCTCAATGAACTCAATCATGACTGTGCCCTGCTTCAATCCTGTGTCTGCGATAGTGGCATCCAAATTCTCAATGAGGTCCTGTCCAGCTGGCATCTTCTTGAGTTCAAACTCGATTCCCTCCTTGCCTTCCAGAGGCTCGGCCTTGAGCCACTCATAAATTCTGCGCACTTGGTCGTCCAGGTTGAATCGGCGAATAACACGACCAGTTGGATGTCGGAACTGGATACGTGTTGTGGTTGTTGGGTTGGCATCTGGCTCGGTGTGTGGGTTCGTGCCAGAAATCTTGGCCCAAGGGCTTTGCTCGACAGGAGCTTCGGGTTCCTTGCCCTTGCCCATCTCTTCGGGTGCCGGTGACTTTGTCAGAGCATCAGGGTCATGGACATTAGGTGTTGAGGAACCTCCACTTCCAGAAGCACCCTCCAAGCTGTTCTTGAGAGCCATTTCTAGCATCTCATCCTCGGTCATACGGTCAACGTCCAACTTCTGGGGCTTGCGAGCTGTTGCTTTGGCTACAGGGTTCTTGCTGTTGGCCGCAAGACTGTAGCGGTCTAGAAACTCGGCGAGCTCGGCATGGAACTCCTGAGCAGATGGGAAAGGTCTGCCAGTCCATACCTTGACCTGCTCACCAGTTCGCGGGTCGATAATGGAGACGTGAGGGTAGTTGTCGGGATTTTGGTGGCTTTCGTTGGGAAAGTAGAAGGTAAGGAATTCCTGGGCGTCAGGGAAATCCTTGTCATACTGGAGGAAGATAAAGTTCTCTCCAACAAGTTCCTTGACAGACTTGTCCTTCCAAACATCGCGGTTAAGGGCCTGGCAGTTAAAGTCGTTCATATCCTGGAGGTTAACCATGATCCACTTCTTGTCCTCCTTGCCCAGAGTACGCGCGTCATCCCAAGACATTCGTGCCATCAAATCATAAGGAGGACGGAACAGATCCTCCAGTCGTCGCGCATGAGCACCATTCTCGTTGGACGTTGAAGGTGCAGAGCGTCGTTCGGGGTCAGCCCATATTTGCTGAGAAAAGGGTCCTCCTGCACGGCCGGCTATTGAGGTTAGCACAGTACCGAGACATACAGTAACACTCGGTCACTCACGTGGATTTTGCCTCCGCCGTTGTCTCAGCTGCTCAAGGAAAGCTGCTTCCATTCCGTCGTCATTCTCACCACCACCCCAACCAGGTGCCACCAATGTCTCGGTTGTTCGCGCAATTGGTGCTCGCACATCATCCGGGTTTCCTCCTGATCCAGACCCTTGGTTGCCTCCATATAGTTCCTCTTGCAGTCGCTTGGCCATAGCCGCATCCTCCTCTTCTTGTGCCATAGCAGCCGCGTGAGCAGCAACAGCCCTGTCGTTGGCGCCTTCATTGTCGCTAAAGTCCTCGAGATTCATGTCCTGGTCATCGTCGCTATCGATGTGGATAACTCCCGCCGAATCTTGTCTGCCAATGTTGCTTCCTGATGGTGCTGCGTGTGTTGTCGCTGATTGTCCAGTTGAAGAAAGACCAGCTCCAACACCAGAAACCAGGTCAGGGTTTTCGTAGAATAGTTCGATGGCACGCTCAAAGTTACCAGCAGTCATTTCAAGGAAGCTGCGGGCGACATCGGTGCTTGCGCCAGTAATGGCCATAAAGGTGGAAATGTTGTCGTCCATGGCGGCGACGCTCCGACGAGGGGTTTGGGGTGCTAGTATATGTTGATATCAAGATCGTCCGTATACGATTTAAATCGAGGATCGAGTGAAGAGTGACAACAGTTGGTTGGTGATATCGCAAGGTTCGGTGTAGCTCTTGTAGAAGCAGAATCAATGCCCCGCTGTTATCATAGCGGGGAGGAAGGTTAAATAATCGCTCGCTCTGAAGGGTCCACGTGAAATTGAATAAAGTTGGTATAGAGTTTGTTGTCTGTCAGCTCGTAAAGACAGATTTCATATATGAAAGACGTTGCTGCACATGTATCGTTGGGTGCAAGGCAAGAGTTGAAGATTGAAGTGAAGCACAGACATCAAGACAGGCACCCAACCACAGTGACGCAACCGGATCAGTGGAGCTAAATGTTCCTTCTTTGGAGGGGCAAGTGACAGGGGATTAAAGAGAACGGTGGCGGAATATCGATGACGCGACTGCTGAGTGAGCTTACCCTGGAGGCCAGTGTTTGTGAAGTGCAGTGTTCTTTAGGTCGTGTTACTCAGAAGGTCTTTGGTATTGACATTAATTACATTTAAGATCTCTTTATGCAAGCTTCTTCAAAGAGAACAAGCGTCCCCAGACGTGATTAAGAGCCTTGTCGTGAACGGTTCCGTCCATATTACACTTTTGCAGGCACCTTAGTTCCACAAACGCTGCACCAGATATGACAGCACATTCGACACCTGCTGACGTCAAGCTAAATGCAGACAAAAGAGATTTAAAATGAAAATACCTTTTCTGAATCTGGCTCCAGAACAAAACAACAAGGTCGTGATGACAAGATATTGACTCTGGTACATACATTCCGGGCAATTTGGGTGTACACCACTCACAAAGAGCTCACCCAAAGGAAGCTACAAGGAAGTCCTGGGAGAAAACCCGCAAGCTTGAAATAATTAGAAAACAAAAACAAACATAGATCCATGTTCTTGATCATTCATATATTGCTTCGAGGGAAGTAGAATCGTGAAGCTCTTTGGAGTTGTAGACACGTGACACTGCCAGTCAGCTTAGTCATGATTCGTCGTCACGATGGTTGACTTGCGACTGGCCTCTAAACAGCTATCAGCTGGCAGGCGCTTCGTCATTTGCTGCCTAAGACCACCAGATAAATCGAATCCTTGAATTTCCATAGAACTCCACTGCGCTTTGTTTTTATTTCTGTTTATCATCAGCAAACACTCAGTCATGGCGGCGCCTTCATCGAAAGAAAGAGAGCTCCAACTTCTAGATAGTGTGGAACTCAAGATCCTGGGCGTTGCCAACAAGGAGAAGAAGCTACACGAATTGTTACAACGATATCTTCCGCCTGTCATTGTCAAGGCTGCTAGCGAACATGCTCCGGTTCGAGCCAAAGTCGTTCAGATCTTCTCCAGACTAAAGACATTTATTCAACCGCCAGAGGTCATCCTACCTGTTGGTGCCCTTCTTGATCAATACAAGTCAAATGACTCTCCACTAGTCAAACAGCTTGATATCTCAGGGATCCAACACAGTGTAGAGCGTTTGGATGATTATGAACGAAGAGAGCTTATCCCCAAAGCTTTAGCTGGTTTCTCCAAGGACAAAGGGCTTGCCCGAGCTGGACCTTTCTTCAACATCATTCTTCGACTTCTTCTGGATGCCCGGATACCACCAAGAGGCAGCAAAGATGACACCGAATACCGACAAGCGATCGGACTATCTGATGAAGCTGATGCGGAATTCCTTGCCAACCTTATTGGCATCTTTCTACGACTACGGAACCCTACGCGAAACCAGAACTGGACCGAAGCAAACCCGACTCTAACCAAATCCGAGCTCGAGTCGCTCGCCGTGGAGAGTCCAGAGTCGCAAAAGGTCTTTGAGAGGATGTCGGAGCTAAAACTCAAGCTCGTTGCCTTACTCGCAAGTGGCGCTTTCACCGACGAGGAAAAGTTCCTACCTGCACTTTATGCTGCTTCAAGTTTCGACAACAGGCTAGTGTCTGCTGCTGAGGAAGTCTTGAAGCGAAGTTCCGTCTCCATGGAGGATGAGGCTCTTGTGAAGCGTCTGTTTCATGCTCACTCGATACTACCATCGACATACCGAACTCGTATTCTCAACATGCTTTCAAAATCCACAATCTCAGCAACTATGTCTGACGACATTATGAATGTTGTCAAGCTCAACTTCTCGACTGCAGATGAAGCCACAGACACCTTTTCACAAAGCTTACTACCGAAAAGTACATTGGAACAAGTCAAACTCCACACTGCCGCGTTCCAATACCTTGCTTGGGTAGCTCGTGTTGGGCCTTCACAAGAAGGATTTGACATTGCTGTTCCTCTAATCAACACCATGAGCGGCTTCATCGAGGGCGACGGCTGGCCTGTCCCCGAGAGGACATCACACGATGATATTGCACTTCGATCCAAGGCATACGAGACAATCGGTGTCCTGGCGAGAAGCGCCAATATGCCTATCGAAACGCGACTAAACCTTGCTGGGTGGCTCTTCAAGTCTTTGTCCCAAGATCCTACCAACGACGCCGTTGTTAACATTGATGGCGCCCTTTCTAGCTTGACCACCAACATTCCAGCTACTGCAGGCAGTGAGTCTGAAGAATTGAAGGCAATGTTGCTCACATACATGTCTCTTCCCGATGAGCCCCCTGTTATCAGGAGTACTCGTCATGCTGTGGTCAAGTGGGCGAACCAGTGCCTTACATTTTCTGATGTGCTTGGCCGTTGGATCGATGTTCTAGCAATCGGAGCTCACCAAGACGAGAGAAGCGATGTTATTGAACAAGGCCATAAAGGTCTAGATCCTTGGACTTACCACGCACATGCCGAGGCAGACCCTGCCCTGCCGGACTGGATGGAAATGGTGGCCGTCTTCTTTGGATCTCAGATCACACCAGAAACACACGCTGATGCAGCTCCACCTGGTCTTAAATTCCATCACTCTGTGTTTGAGAACTTTGAGGGATCTCGAAAAGCTGCTTTCCCTGTTGCATTAAAGTACTGCAAGCACATCATGTTCCTTACCGCTCTCAAGGACTTTGAGGTGCAACCTGATTGGATGCAGACCCTTGACGCCAGAGTAAAGACTGATATCAAGACCCGAGAGAAGATTCTTGGGTATTTGCACACTGTCGATAGTGCGTATGTTGTCTTTTACCTCAAGGCTTGTCTGGATGGAGCCTATCTCAAAGACTCCCCAATCACCGAAGAATGTCTGCGTTGCTTCGTTGACGTTGCCTCCCTTAGCCCTGGTGGTGCACTGGGATACTTGACCGACTCCAGCGAGGGTCTCTTCAAGTTGATAAAGTCAAACAACAAGGAGATCCGATCACTAACAGCGCGAGCTATGGGTATCCTCGTGTCGCATCTAGCAAATGACGCTACTACTATCAACAACTACCGTCAAACTTTGATCTCGTTTTATGAGAATGCTGAAAAGTTGGTTGGACCTGAACTCAACGCGGCAGAGGGAGGGCTACTAGCATACAGTTACGTGTGCTCACGCAGCGTCTACTATGGACAGCCAGTACCTGAAGATGTCTCCTATCCCTTGCACCTTCTCACAGGCGAGAACGTACGCTCCTCTCTATATGAGACTGCACTGGAGGCTTTTGCTCAGCTGTGGACTGCCGGTCTGGCTGTTCCTCAACGCGGAGGAGATTATCCTCTGGAAACAGTCGTCAGCAAGCTCGTCACCCAAGCGAAGAAGGGCAACGAGAAAGCAATTCTTGCACTTGGAAGATTGGCCGCTGGATTGAGCGACAGTGAAGAGACTGAAAAGGAGAGTGAAGATGGCTGGTCACACGGAATTATTGGCAACATTCTCAAGGAATTATTTGCGCTGCACGAGATCAAGCAAGTCGAGGTCCAATTCACTGTCGGAGATGCGATAACTGCAACTTTGGCGCGATGGGAATCCGACTACGTCAAGTTGACTTTGGACGTCGAATCTCGCAGCTGCATTCAGAAGCGCAATGGTTCTAGAGGAACACTTCTTACTGCTGTTCTCAACAAGATCTTTGCAGACTGCAAAGCCACAAAGCCATCGCTGCTCAAGGCTTCGGGCATCTGGCTGTTTTGTATCGTCCAGTATTGTTCTCACTTGGAAGAGGTGCAGTCAAGACTACGTGAGATTCAAGCTTCCTTCATGAGGCTTCTCAGTGCGCGTGACGAGCTCGTGCAAGAGACTGCCTCTCGTGGTTTGTCTTTGGTTTATGAACGTGGTGATGCGGATCTCAAGAGTGCCCTTGTCAAGGATCTTGTCTCTGCATTTACAGGCACTGGCACTCAGCTCAAGGTTGACCAAGAGACAGAACTCTTTGAGCCAGGTGCACTCCCAACTGGTGAGGGTAACTCAATTACTTCCTACAAGGACATTGTCAACCTTGCAAATGAAGTTGGTGATCAGAGACTTGTGTACAAGTTCATGTCGCTGGCTGCAAATGCTGCAACCTGGTCAACCCGTTCTGCTTTTGGTCGCTTCGGACTCAGCAACATCCTGTCAGAATCGGAAGTTGACCCAAAGCTGTATCCTAAGCTTTACCGTTACCGATTTGACCCTAACCAGAATGTCCAGAGGTCCATGGATGACATTTGGAAGGCACTTGTCACAGACACAGGCGCTGTTCTCAGCACGCACTTTGACGACATTTTAGACGATCTGCTCAAGAGTATCCTGGGCCGAGAATGGCGTATGCGAGAAGCAAGTTGTGCAGCCATCTCCGAGTTGATCCAGGGTCAACCATTCATCAAATATGAGAAGCGATACCGAGAGATTTGGACGTCAGCTCTGAAAGTCCTTGACGATGTAAAGGGCTCTGTCAGAGAAGCCGCTTTTAAACTTTGCAGAACTCTATCCAACACTCTTGTTCGTCAACTTGAAGAGGGAACCAGTGGATCTGCTGCTCAAGGGATGATGAAAGAAGCTCTTCCATTCCTTCTGTCTGATAAGGGTATTGAAAGCTCCGCCAAGGAAGTTCAAGCCTTTGCAGCTATTACTGTCATTGAGCTTACCAAAAAGGGCGGCAAGGCTCTCCGGCCATTCATCCCAGAAATGGTTCCTCAACTCCTGGGCTTGTTGAGTTCCATCGAACCCGAGCAGATCAATTGGCACTATCAACGAGCCGGAGAAGACAGCAGAGACCAAATCGACAAAATCCGATCACAAATGGTTAACCGGTCTCCCATTTCAGAAGCCATCGAGAACTCACTTCGCTTTATTGACGCAGATGTCATGACGGAACTGGCACCTCAATTGGAAAACACCATCAAGACTGCTATTGGTATGCCAACAAAGATTGGATGCAGCAGAGTTCTTACAACACTATTCACACGCCATACAAACGACGTCAAAGGTGTTAGCAACAAGTTCCTGCAGATTATGGAGAAGCAGACCATGGACAAGAACGACGAAGTCAGCCAAGCATACGCTCGTGCTACCGCGTACATGCTGAGAGCTGCATCAGACTCAGCCAAGACTCGTTTCTGCAAAAAGTTCATTGATATGTACTTTGCAGCAGAGGAAGAGACGCGTCGTCAAAAGATTGCAGATGTGATCGTGGCGTTGGCCAAAGTCTCACCTGATCATTTCACTGCACTCGAGACTCAACTACTACCATTCTCCTATCTAGGCTCTCATGATACTGATGAGTATACTGCCAAGGTGTTCAAGGAAGTATGGGAACAGCACGCTGGAAGCAGCCGCACTGTCGTTCGCTACGTTCCAGAGATTGTGTCCCTTGTGGAAAGATGCCTGGACACTGCACAATGGGCTCTTCGACATGGTGGAGCTTTCACGGTAGCTGCTATGGTATCTGATGTCGCGAGCGCAAGCGACGCCAGTGGTCAAATCAGCGATGCCAACTTGTCCAAGATCTGGCCAGTCTTTGAGAAGACACTGGCTCTGAAGACCTTTGAAGGCAAAGAGAAGCTCCTCAACTCTTATCCTCAATTTGTTGAGAAGGGCCGCAGTCTCTGGTCTTCGGACTCCAAGATTGCTGCGCAGATGGAGAAGATTGCTCTTCGAGAGGCAAAGCGCAACAATGATGAGTACCGTGTTCATGCATTCAGCTGTCTATGGAAGTTTACAAAGGCTCGCGATGATCTAGAGATGCTCGACAAGATCACAGAAGTTGTAACACCCTACCTTGATGAGTTGAAGGGCGAAGATGACAATGAGGACAAGATGGATATCGATTCCAAGGATCATGCCAAGAAGGAGCAGCTTGCTGAGAAGACTGCATCCAATGGCTTTGAAGCTATCGCTCGAGGATACAACCGCACAACCATCAAGCAGGATTCCCTCTCAGTCCTGACAAAGATCATCAACATCCTCAAACCTTACCTCGAAAGCCCCAACTTTGCTTTAATCAAGCGGCAAGTTTGGTACGAGTGTGTTCGCGATCTCATGGACGATGCAGTATCTCCATCAAAGCAGCAAAACGATGAAGGAGCTGTGGCGTTGACCTATCTTTTGAGTCTTGATATCGACTTGGTTGATACTGGCACCGAATCACAGAGAGTCATGAGAGCTAAGGCTGTGGGTGCTTTGTTCAAGGCAAAGGCGAGAGGTGTGTTTGGTCAGAGTGGTCCTGATGGGGCTCAATTGAAGGGGATGGTTAGCAAGGCTTTGGAAGCTGAGAGATCGCTGGAGGTGCAGAGAGTGTTGAGAGATATCCTTGTTGAGATGGAATAAGCCGTGTAAGGCCGTCAAGCATGGAGCTCTGGTCAATATGCCTGCTGGGTGGACCACAAGCAGATCTTTCGGTAATGAACGTGAAATAGAGTATAACGACAATAGAGAATATACTACGTATTCTCTGAAGATATAATGTATACTAGTGAGGATAGCGGTATACTTCATAATTTTAAGATCCAGCCATGTCACGACGTTGTCATCATGCCATGTCTCACATACATCTTACGACTATTCAAACCTGTATCACAACCTACCTTTCACTCAAGCCTAAACAATGTAAATGCAGTACAACAACTGCCCAACGTTACATATCCCAATCAAGCCTAAAGAAACCCAACCCGTCTTCATTCTCGTCAAACTGAAACAAAAGCAGACAATTCAAGCAACACAAAAAAGTCAGTATCCTCTACGGTTTGCTACTGTTCAATATTTCAGGGTCGCCGGATCGGACGTTGAGCTCGGCCGGAAACGTCGGTGTTTTTGAGATCCAGTGTGACGGAGTGCATGGTAAAGTCGCCGAGTGCTGGAGTCAATTCAATCGCATGCAACTGTATCTTCCGTTCTTATCTAGCCCTCAAATGCCAAGTTGGAAAATAGACACCATTGGTAGAAAACTGTGACCAATATTTTGTCTACAAAGTGGAAAAGACAAGGATGGCAGTAGTTGATGCCCCGCACCGAAATTGGCACGCCGAGCAATCAAGATCGCAGCGATGCGACTGTACCGGACAGAAAAAGGCACGATGATGCCAATCTTGTGTCATGAAAAAGAAAGACTCTCTGCCGCTCCAAGCTACTGATAAAGAACCAGTCAAAAGTCACGATAGCTAGCATCTCGCGATTCAGTCCTTTGTTCAGAGTCGCAGTGGGGAAGAAGCATCGGGTTTTCTAAGCCGCAATTTGCGTCACCAGTCTGCTGCTGGGTTTCCCACGAGGGTTGCAAGGTGGGATGGACGATCTGCAAGTAGCAACCAGGCCCCCGGTCCCAAAATTGATGAATGCGGTTAAAGGGGAAGCACCAGAAGCATTAGAAATTCGCGAAGCCGTTATGTAACGCCGAGGATGGGTCTTTTCAAGTAAAAGTATCGTGAGGACAAAATTCAAGCAATGTCTTGAACACGAATTGGCTATTGACCTAAGAATGCAATTCCTTGAGGACAGTTTGTATGATGCACTGTATCTGCAAGTCGTCTGACCGATCTTATTGGATATGCTAGTCCTCGGAAGCTCACCAGTCATCATCAAGGTTAAAGATGCTTTGTCTTGCAGAGCGATGTCGCATGGTGGATGTCAGAAATATCTTTGGTGTGCAAAGCGATCCACCAGCACGATGCCCGGAGGCCTGGAAAAACCTCCCATTTGTTGACAATCCAATTGGATCAACGACGGCGTGCTGCAGTGGCACACTTCAGTCGAGACGGTTCCAATTCCCATGTGGTGATGGTGACCTCAGTACAAAGTGGGCTTGGTGCTTTGAAAGTGACGATAACATCGAAGCGTGAGCAATTCAAGCTGGAACTTTTTGCGAATCAAGCGAGGAAAACCGACACGCTATCACAAAGTTGGTTCAACCCTGGTGCGGTCTTGATAGGGGTTTCTGTCTTGGCGCGGCAGGAGACCGAGATCTTGCTGGAACAGGGCATTTTGGCATGGGGTTTTGTAGCGCCACAGTCTAGCTTTGAGTTGACACTTCTCAGAGGAGGGTTTACCACCAGGAACAATCAGCACCCATGATCGATCCCAAATAGGTCAGGCAGTTCAGTTAGTTATCCCCGCTGACTGGAAGAACAAAGAACATTTGGCAAAGGATTTGACAAAGGACACTTGGCTTTGCAAGGTAATGCTAACCGATGTTGATGCATTGGCTTGCATCGAATGATCTTCGATTGTCGAGGAATGACCATCAAATGAGCGTTCCGTTGGATGTTCCTGTAATTCAAAATCACGACCGAGCTTGTGCTGTAACTGATGGTAAGCTGCCAGTTGTCAGGCGTCTCCGAGACCATGTCGCAACCCTTCGTTTCGGCGTTGCTATTCTGAGCTCGCTTGTCGCACGTTGTTATGACGAGCATTCATGAGGCTTGTCAAGGGATTGGGATTCTGGGGTTGACTGTGATTTTCAGGGCTGGCAAGCATTTCCATATTGAGTTGTTGGCGTCCACTTTACAAGGCCGGAGATATTCAGATAAATGAGAAGTTGAAACATTGTCACTCCTGGGTGCGCCGTGCATTTGTGATATGTTCGCGCTTCATTCGGCTAACAGAATAGACGCAAATGGGATGCTGTTCGTCGGTGAAACCAGCAAGCGAGGTGATAACGCTCCCTTCATTCCTGCTCAAGATTGACCGAATGCCAATTGTATTCAATGCATTGACTCAATCATGCCAAACACTGCTTCTCTGTTGTCCTTCCGACGAGTCAAAGCCCTTGTTATCAACAGCGATCATTCTCATCTCCCTGCACTCAGCTCTGATCGTATATCACCAGCCGGTCAGCCTTCGTCTACAGTGCCGCACTTAGATCGGGTTGCTTTCCAGGCCATCGACCCTCCAGATGCCCTATGATTTCATGATCCACCTCCAACAGGGCTGTTTTCACAGGGGTAGTATTGCTGGTTCGTCTCGTCAGGTCGTCCTGTTTTCAGCGCCCAGCATCCACTGTTCACTGTCCAGCTTCCAGTCCAAACGGTGCCCAGTTGTACTTGGGCACTAGACCTGAGATAGCGGCACGCCCGCCGTCAAGGATAGCCCTGGTTGCGGAGAGCCACAAAAAGCCTTTTTCAGCACGCCAGGTACCCAAGCATGGCTGAACTTGGTCGGACAGTGGTACTTGTCAGTAGACCACTTAACAACCGAGCATTATTAGGGCCCATTACCAGTGGCCAACAAAGCCATTGTAGCCTCGAGTATCGAGGGGCGAGCTCTGGTGTTGTTTCGTAAAACACTTTGACCATCGCTATCGCCGCAGCAAGTCCGGTAATTGTCTGCATCACGATGATCATGAAGCTGCTAAACCAAAATGCCGATACTGTGCGTAAGAGTTGAACCGCTAGGGCAAGGCCCACAGCTCTTGTCGTTGCGTTCTTGTTCTCCTCCCTTCCATTCACTCCACATAGCGACACACACTTCTTTCAAGCCACGCCCACTCTCAATGGCTCCGGCTCTCAACTTCCAATCGAAAGGTATTTCGATGTTGTGCGTTGCTTCTCCAAAAGCCCTCCCCCTCCTGTCGAGTAGCGTTAAGTAGGCATAGATAACTTTCCCTCCCATCTTAACTCTGTTGTGAATTGCTTTTGATCACCGTCTTCTTCGTGATTAATATCGTTTGTTCTTGTCTTGAACGCTTTGTGTCACGGAGTGTCCGTTGCTGCGCCTGCTTGTCCAGGTCCACGCTACCGTTACCATCATCTCATCTGGATTCCGTGCACCTGCAGCCGCTCCGTCACTCTCCAGTGACTTCACAGCGTCATTCGTCCATTGAGGTGTTTCAGTACCACCCTTAGCAAGTCCACACCAAGATCCAAGATCCCCTTGTCGGCGGATACGGCAGCCCACACCCCCTGGTAGACAATTTTCCCCTACCGGTACCCTCGTCCCCGCGTGCCCCCGATTGTTCCCAAGACCAAGACCCAAACAAGGCAAGGTTAAGAAAAAAAAGCTCGTCTTTTTTCTTCTACCCTCTCCCGCATTACGACTCATCCCACGACTCTCTTTCTGTTTCCCCTCATCCATCTTTGTTCACATCACGGTTTTCACGGCTTTTCCCTTGCGCGTGTTTCGGAAATTTGGCTGTGACAGTTACTGTTGTTTTTGTTGGCGCCTAAAAGTGAGTGAGTTTTCTTTGAAGTTCTTTGTCTTTTCGATTTCGTTCGTTTCTCTGGCACTCGTGGTTGGTGGGAGGTTTGTGGGATCTTGAGCCGGACATCATCTTCACAACGTTGCGCGCGCACACCATCGACATAATTGAACTTCGAAACAACAACCGATATTCTGGCAGTCGATTTCTGCTTTGAATTGAAATTCTATTCGATGGTCCGTAAAATAAGTACAACCCTGTACTGCCGGTCGCATCTATCATCCGTCTCGATCATTGCGCCATGACGTCTCGATAAGACCGAACGACAATTTCCGACCGAGGTCAGCATGACTTTCTGTCATGTCTTGAACAAGAATTGTCATGATCTCAACAAACTCGATTATTCGAAAACCGCCACTATCTATCCTCGATCAGTATGCTCGTTATGCACAACAGACTTGTGGTGGCAGCCTGTCGCAATGTTCGGGCGACGAATGGAGAGTTGGGTGGAATATTTGAGATTGTCGAGCAATCAATCATGCCGATGGGATAGAGTCCAACGACCATTCAAGTTCTTAATATCAAGGCCAATGGATGGATTGGATTGTCCCAAACCCCCACATTCGGTCAGAGGATCCAAGCCATGAACTTTCCTGGGCAACTCGACGGGGCAACAGGCAACGCAACTGCCACGAAACGATGCCTGGCATGTGAATACCGGTCCGATGGGAGAAGAGGCCGAATGCTGGAAACCACGAATTGCCCAAACTGGACCACGAGAATCCGGAATATGGACGACGGACTGGACTTGGAGAGGCTCGAGTAGATTGCTAACGACAACCCAGGTTAAGCTCATTTCGGGAACGTTTGTAGCTATCTTACCACATTCCTTTGGAATCTTTGGTAAAGCACCTTTCCCGTGAGAACGACGATTCGGCGTTTCGCATCCCCTATCACTATCCTCAAAAGCATTTCATTGCTTGTATCGGCGTGACGGCGTCTTAGAGACTTGATTCGCATCTGTACGGATACTTTTCGAAGTGTTGTCGTTTCCTCTCGGTTTGGCAGATTCATATTTTAAGGACTAGACTCGGCGTGAAGGTACGGTTCAGCATCGGTATTGGTCCTGCATTGAATCTAACATTAACTCTTCAGGTCTTACGATCCAAATAGCGACTTACTTCGTTGTGCTTTCGGTACTCGATTCTCTTGACGGTAAGTGCCAATTGCGATGCCCCTCATTGCCCCGCCATCGATTGCTTTTTCGGTCGGCGCATGCTTGTGGCCGAGTTTGCCATGCGATCATAATAATATGACGAATGCAAACCGAATTGATCGAAGGTTGCGAAATTTAAATTTCCTCTCTGGCAGTGTTGGGGGTGGGAATTTGGAGGTTGACGAGTTCTTGCCTTGCCAGGCACCTGCCCATTCACTTTAATAAGTGCAGGCACGCTGGACCTTCCTCAACCTCCAACACTTCCCACTCCCTCCGCCAAATTTCCAACTTTCTTTTGCTTCACAATCTTTCATGCGGCGCGTTTGTGCTGACAATTAGTTGCTAGCACTCCTACGACTTGTTTACGACGTGTACGAGTTACTCTTCACGGTAAGTTGATCCATCACATGATTCCTTTCCCAAATTTGCCCGCCCGAAACAAGCAGATGCTGGAGTCTAGCTTGATTGTCACCGATTCACCACCAAATTCCTGGCCATTGTTCCACTCCTGGATGAAAGGACGTCATTCGAGGATTTTTCTGATTGAGGACTCTGGCCTTTGATTCACCGACGACTCGACCCCTGGATACTCCCGGTCCAATCACTACAAACCTTCAATGGCATTGTTCTCAACTCTGATTGTCTGATTTATGCTTTATGCTTTGCAGTCACAGTCACATTGTTTTCTGCCCTCCTCTTTTCTTTCCCACAACATCACTCATTGTTTCACACTTTCGCTTTCAACAATCAGTCGTCAATACAAGTTGCTAATTCGCTATTGCAGTCTTCTTTTTTTGTTGCTCCGCTCTGTCAAGCTCTGCAGCATTTCGCCCTTCGTATTTTGAACATTTAAGCTGTTGCTTCGTTCCCATCGGTACGTCGAAACCCTCCCGTTTGCTACGTCGAGTCACCCCTCGCGATAGCCCCTCTCCCCGACTTCACGTTTGCACAAATGCTTACTCTACGCAGCTCATCATGGATATGAACCCTGGCTTCGCTGGCGTCCCTGCCAACAACGGTGCCCCTTCTGGCCCTATGGCCTTCTCTAACGGCACTCCTCCTGCCCCTGACATGGGTCAAGTTGCCCCTCCTCCTGGAGCTGGCCCTGACTCTCCCAAGACCACCCTGTGGTAAGTAACAACATCCGTCGAAACTTCACAGTGCACTGACTCTTGTAGGATGGGTGAGCTCGAACCTTGGATGGACGAGAACTTTATCAAGGGAGTCTTCCTGTCTGCGGCTCATGAAAGTGTGAACGTTAAGGTCATCCGCGACAAGAACTCTGGTAATGCCGGATACTGCTTCGTCGAGTTCGCCAGCCCTGAGTCTGCTACCAAGGCCCTCGGCATGAACGGTCAGCCTGTGCCTAACAGCTCTCGCTCTTTCAAGCTCAACTGGGCCTCCGGTGGTGGTCTCGTCGATCGACGGTATGTACCAACTCTACAATACAATCATGACCCACTAACATATCCCAGTGATGACCGCGGTCCCGAGTACAGCATCTTTGTTGGCGACCTTGGCCCCGAGGTCAACGAGTACGTCCTGGTTTCCCTCTTCCAGGCTCGCTTCCCCTCTTGCAAGTCTGCCAAGATCATGACCGATGCCATGAGCGGCCAGAGCCGAGGCTACGGTTTCGTCCGCTTCTCCGATGAGAACGACCAGCAGCGCGCTCTCGTCGAGATGCAGGGTGTTTACTGCGGCAACCGACCCATGCGCATCTCTACTGCTACCCCCAAGAACCGGGGCAACCACGGCTTTGGTGGTCAAGGACCCCATAACGGCAACCCCATGATGGCTGGTATGCCTCAGCAGCAGATGTGGAACGGTGGTGGTATGCAGGGTTTCCCTTACGGAGGATTCAACCCCGCTACCCAGATGAACCAGTTCACTGACCCCAACAACACCACCGTCTTCGTCGGAGGTCTTTCTGGCTACGTCACCGAGGATGAGCTTCGATCATTCTTCCAGGGCTTTGGTGAAATCACCTATGTCAAGATACCACCTGGCAAGGGATGCGGTTTCGTTCAATTTGTCCACCGCCACGCCGCCGAGATGGCCATCAACCAGATGCAGGGTTACCCCATCGGAAACTCCCGTGTCCGCCTCAGCTGGGGCCGATCTCAGAACAACTCCGGCGTCGGCACTCCTTACCGACCTGCCCCTCCCCCTCCCCACTACATGGGCATGCCTAGCCATGGCGGACCCGGAAACTACGGTCCTCAGCACTTTGGCGGCCCCGCTCCTGGCCCTCAGGGACCTCCCGGACCCCCTGGTCCTCCCGGCCCCAACGGACCTCCTCAGGTATGCTCCTTAGCCGATATGATCCGTTGACGTACTGACAAATTAGGAGTATTAAACCGATACTGCACGCAGTAATTTGACCACGATAACTCGTTGACGAAGGGGCTTTATACGAACAATCCCCCGGCACTTCTATTTCCTTGGACTCAATTATCTTGCCTTCTCGTGGGCTATCATGTCGAGCAGAATCTATCTGCTTTCCTTGGCAGTTGACGAGCGATACCCTTGCTTGCGATCTGGGTTATGACTTTAAGTTTTATGGCAGCTCAGGATTTCTACACGACACCACGCACACTCCATTTCCTTGGGTCTGAATCATGATTGGCGTTGGAGATCTTCGGTCCCCCCGGTGGATTGTCATCAATTCAATTCATTTAAGCTACTTGCCTGTACTCTCTGTGTTTACTTTAGTCACTCACTGCTTTTTCCTTTTGCTTTTGACTGTCTTTAACTGTTGCTATGCGTGATTGTCACGCCGCAAGTCCTGCTTTTCTTCCAAACGTCTCGTAGTCAATTCAAGCCTGGTATGTTGGCAATGGCTTCGTGCGCATTTCAGTGTTTATAGGAGGAACATTGCAGGCGTTTACCTGGTGTGGTGTGTTTGGGATCGATCTGTAAAAAGCGGTTAGGAAAAGAATGGTCTTGGCTATGATTGAGTGTTTCTGATGAGGCGATGAGGAGTTTGGTCTGCGGATTTAGGGAGTCAGTTCAAAACAGACCGACCATTGCATTAAATATGATTGTCCCTGACTCGTGAAGCTCGCGTGACAACAAACGACACGTATGAATCCCCTCTTCTGACCTGACAGCTCAAGGTACAGCAACTAGCTCAACACCTCCGCATCTTGGACCTCCACATAATGGAGATCTGACGTAATTTGCTTCTCCGCGACAGCCCAGTCGAAATAGGGTTTCGAGATGCTTGCGATGGCTATTGGGTGTCAGCCTTCAGGGTATCTTAGTGCTGGCTTCTTATGCATGCAACATGATGCTTCATGACCTTTTGAGTGGAACTTTATTTCAGAGTACTTTAAAGCTGTTGCTCCGCCTCCTCTTTTTCGATAAACTCTCATCCCCTCATTGTTTAAAATGTCGTCTACTATTGATCTAAGTGCTTTCCCCACCGGAGCTCCCGCAGCTCCATCAGCTGAGATTCGCTACGCGGATGTAAGTTTAGTATCTCGTGATGCACATGGCGGGCTGACTCGGTGCTATAGGTCGCTGTCACAGCAACTGCGAAAGAGTTCAAGGGCGTATACCGTGAAGATAAACAGTACCACGAACCAGACTTTATCGTCACTCTCGACCGAGCCAGAGATGCGGGCGTTAGCAAGATCATGTTGACGGGCATGTCACTCTCCGACGTCTCTGAGAACGAGAGTATCTCCAAGCTGCGTCCTTCTCAGGCATATTACACTATCGGTGTGCATCCTTATCATGCTTCTGAGCTTGATCAAGGTGGAAAGTCGTACCTTGCCGAGCTGGAGCAGAAAGTCAAAAACGCCCTGGCTCAAGACTCGCCTCACATTGCGGCGTTTGGAGAACTTGGTCTTGACTATGACAAGGAGGAGCATGCGTCCAAGGATGTGCAGAAGAAGGCTTTCACTGCTCAATTGGATCTGTTTGTCAAGAACCAATGGGATCTCCCTCTCTTCTTGCACTGCCGCAACGCCTTTGACGATTTCGTCGAGATGATGACTCCATACATGGACAAGCTTCCCCGAGGAGGATTAGTACACAGCTTCGTCGGAACTGCTTCCCAAATGGAGAAGCTAGTATCCATGGGCTTAGGCGTGAGTGTCAACGGATTCAGCTTCCAGAGCACAGAAAGTCTGGAGATGGTATCCAAGATTCCTCTTGACTCTCTGCAGCTCGAGACGGATGCGCCATGGGGTGAGTTGAAGGGAGAAGTAGTGAAGCAGTACTGCGCCAACGCGAGACCTTTGCCTGCGTCCAAAAAGAGGGATAAGTGGGATCCTAAGTGTATGATCAAAGAGAGGAACGAGAGTTGTACTATGGAGAGGGTTGCTTTGGTTGTAGCGGGGCTGAAGGGTGTTGGTGTTGATGAAGTTGCTGAAGCGGCTTGGAAGAATAGTGTTAGGATGTTTGGACTTGGACGACGATAAATGTCCGTAAATATTATAGTTATATAATTGAAGCGATCGTAATCGCCAATTCTGTTGAGTCTAGAGTCTAGACCCGAGTTGATGCCCCGCATGATACCTTACCCTGCAATTCACGACAAGAGCTGTTGAAGCTCTTATCATGTCTGTGCGGGTCTTTTCCGAGTACGACTATACGAGACAGCTGAAAAGGGAATGCGAATAGTTGCAAATAGCCCAAAGCAGTTAACTTGTCTCCAGGCTCCAACGAAGCAGGGGTCATTCTAGGCTGACAACAATTGACAATGTCTATAAATTACCCATGGAACCCGAGTTGAAGACGGGCTTGTAACAACTCTTCAAGTCTCAGCTCCAAGATGGCATTCAATCTCAGCTCTGTACCAGATTACGATGACCTTCCTGAGGTCAAAGACATGCCCAAGGGTTGCGCCTGGGGTGTTTTTAACCAAGGTGGTAAAAAGGACATGGTCGGAACACTCAACTTTCTTACTCCAGACGTTGTCCGCAACGCTGCTCTAGAAGTCAAAGATGGAGTCTCGATATCTCTCAAGTAAATCCTCCTCCTGTCCTCATTTGAGCATCACTGACTCTTCCAGCTGGCCCATCAATGCAATGTCCAAGCTTAACGTTCCTGGTCGAGCAGCACCCGAGCACAAAATCCTGTACATCCCCGAGAGCATGGCAGCTCTCCCCTTTGAACAAGGAAAGTCATGGGACGATGAAATTAGCTTCAACACCCAAGGCAGTTCTCAATGGGATAGTCTGTGTCACTTCCAGCATCAAGATTCAGGCCTTGCCTACAATGGCGCCAATCCCAACAGAGAAGCTTTGTCTGTCGACTCAACCAAGTCCAACACCATGCCCACGCTAGATCACTGGCACTCTCGTGGTTGTATCGCTGGCCGAGGAGTGTTACTCGACTACGCTGCCTACGCTGAGGAGAAGAATATCGAGTTCCATCCTTTTGACGGACATCGTATTACGGTTGAAGATCTTGAAGCTTGTGCAGCGTACCAGAACGTCGAGTTTCGGCCTGGCGACATTCTTCTCATCCGCACAGCCGCCACAGAAGTAGTCGACAAAATGGATCCTGCAGGTTTGGCCAAAATGATGGCAGCAAAACTCAGCGGTCTTCACGGTTGTGAAGAGACTGCTCGATGGTTATGGAACAAGCGGTTCGCTGCAGCTGCATCCGACTCAAGCTCATTCGAAGCGTTTCCTCCATTGAAGCCCGATGGATCGATCGGCGGAATGAAAGATCTAGGTAAGTTTTCAAATCCGAGTGGAGGGTTATCGCTGACTTGGTAGTGCTTCATGCGTATTGTTTGAGCTTCTTTGGTATGCCGATTGGAGAGCTATGGGATTTGAGCAAGCTGGCTTTGTACTGCAGGGAGAAGAAGAGGTATTCTTTCATGGTTACTTCGACGCCTTTGAATCAGCCTGGATTGATTGGGTCGCCGCCGAATGCGCTGGCTATCTTCTAGACTGTGTTCCAGTCGTGACCATAGCTGATTCCTGGTGTTGTGGAATCCCTCGTATCGTCAGTAAATGACCTGATGACAGATATAACTTGGGAGAGTGATCTAAATAAAACGTGTAACGAAGACTTCGACTTTAGTTCGCTGGGAGATTTTATGTGTATCGCTATCATATTGAGTGGTTGATCTTGATGTGTGACGACCATGGTCGCCGGGCAGTGACAGCTGCAGCTTCACAGTTGTCACTCACGAGTATTGAGACCCCAACCGGTCCACCTAGACCTATTCGCCGGCCCTAAGCTACAAAAAGCCAGACGTTCCTACCTAAGTCCGTAAATATTCGTGAGACATAGTTTGCGCCAAAAGTGTTCAACGCAGTAGATCCACCGCTCCTGCCCTCCTGCCC
>JABCJV010000275.1:0-31471 GCA_013184325.1 Fusarium luffae
GAGGAGGGGAGGGGTGCGTCTTTATCCAGAAACCACAGACGGGACCAGAAAAAAATACCATCTTTTTCGAGCTCTAGCTTGGAGGGGTCCTGCAGGCCATTTTGGGCAGCTTCTAAGTTACTGCATGGTATTGTATCGTTTTCGTATGTTTCGAATTCATTATTGCTTTTCTTCAAGTGGATTCTGATCTTGTCTTTCTTCCGTGTTGTGGGAGAATGCCTTGATCACGGACCAATTTATAGCACTGGGCAAATGCACAATGGCTTACAGTTCCTCCATACAGATCCATTGCTGTCTCAACAATTTCTCTCTAGCCGATACTCGTCGGTACGATGCGTAGAAGCAACGGCTTAGCCCGATCGTCAGGCTGCAAGAGAATGCAAATGGAAGGAAAATGTCTCTGAAGTGGTTCCTCCACGTCCATGGCCGCGGCATCGAACCTCGTGGACCCTCCTCGTGGGACCTCATCAACTCGACGCCGTGAAGTCCCGTAGCGCGAGAGTGAGGGTGAGGGTGAACTTCCAGTCCACTTGCGAACGCACCTGCACCAGCACGATCATCTCCGAACATCATCAATCACCACTCTAGGATGCGGGTCCGACAATCACTTTCCAGCGCCAACTCAACCCGTTGCAAGCCCCTGGAGCAACTCGGAATGCTCCAGGGATGCGTGGCGGCGTGCGTTAGTTAGGACTTAGGACCGGCACTCAGCCTTCAATAAGGCAACGATGGGCAGAGAATGGCCAGAGAATCAGACCTTACGCCGGGATCAACTCCCACAAGAAGATGCTCTTTTTGGGACCGATCAGCTTGACAAGAACTCGTAAATTTGGTTAAAGTTTGCATGCGATGATCTTAGACAGATGCCTATCGTCTACCTATATGGACGAATTTAATATGTAAGGCGTCTTTCGTGCATGGCGATCTATGTACGCTGACATCTTTAAGCAAAGAGTGTGTGTCGTGCCGTTCAAGTTATCTGACATCGAGTCAAGCCCAAATCTATTGTACACCAAACTCATACATACGACAGCACAAAACATCAATCACAGCTCGACATACGTATCCATACCAATGAATAACTCTCGTCTGGCCACGTCGATTCCGGTGTTTCCCTCCAGATGTCTGCACAAGCGGAGTTTTGATGGTCGGAGCGAGTGGAGGTTTCTTCTCGGATACAATGCAGAACTAACCAAGGATCCCCAGTAAAGAAGCGTGGACTTGGACGAAAACGATGCGACGTCGGTGATGATCTTGAGAAAAAGGATCAGATAAGATTGACGTTACAAAACGTCGAGGGGCGGGCTTGGCGAACTCTCTAGACCTGGCCACTCCCGCGCATAGGACTAGGACCACAGTTGAGGAGGGTCTTACAGGACTGCCGGAGACACTGAAGAGAAGTCTCGCTGACAGGGCAAGTTACTGGCTGCTTTACTGGGCCGATGCAGACCCTGAAGGCGCTACGTAGAATTGTTCCGCTGGATCGTGAGCGTGGGAGTACAAGTGGACATGACATGGCGTGGCAAAGGGCCCGAACCCAGACATTTTGGGCCGATGACGGCTTTCTGCAGGGCCCGCCTATACTTTTAGTTTCTGCGTGAAACTTCACACCGGTCGATACGACACGACGTCAATCCCTGAAACAAGAAAGAAGAAGAAAAATCTGACAAGCAACGAGGGCGGCGAAGAACGGCTTGGACGGCATATACATGGATCATGGATGCCACAAAAGCCGATCACTCGAGTTTTTGCAATGCCGCTGGAGGAAGATGAGGGGCCAGTCCCGCATACGAGAGATGGAAATGTCCTGTTGATTGGAGAATTAACAAGTTGGAGCGGATTCTGAAGACTAAGATGCTCCAGTGTGGAGATGAGGGAATTATCTGATGATCTGATAAACCGGATCTGATAAGATCTAATTAGCCAAGTCACAGTAGCGCTGTGCACCAGCCTCAACTTGACTGGCTCCCGATCCCCAGGGGTCCGTCATTTTACTAGGTACTGGCCCCTGGTGCATGGGCTAAGCCCCTTGCAAGAGGTTGTATTGGATGGAATTGCTATGCTTTTACTCTTTGGGGCCAGGTACCGATCAAATAAACGATGTGAGAGGGCAGAATTGGGAGTCTCAATGAAAAATTTTCTTCGCTCGTGAATTGAATTATCCCTCTTCAGTTAGGATCCAGGCTTGACCCGTTACAGGCACGAGCACTAAGTTAGCCTTCAGCCCCAATTTGCCATTGATCGATAAGATGTGCAGAGCTGAGCTTGCAGCTGCAGTACTCTACTGTACGTACTACGTACCATCTAGCGGACGGTGGTTTCGCTGAAGCTGCCCCATTGATTGATTAGATTGTAAATCTCTGCTAAGACATTCTGAGACCGATAACGGTGTGTCAAGCATCAAGAACAGCAACCCCGGTCGAGAAGGCGTATTTATTGTGTTGCAATGGAAAAAAAAACTATCAACTTATGCATAAGACATGCATTGATGGGACGACATACTATGTAACTCTGGAAATCCCCGTGGTATGGCACGATGGGATCGACGAAACCGTAAGATATTCCTACGCAGTGTCCTGATATCTGGTGTTGATGTCTTTTGTTCTGTTCTCTAATATGCTGAACCCTTGTTTCGGGACAGGCGCATTTTGTGATCTAGAACATCTGGACCTTACCAACACTCCGGCACTGGGCATCTGCTGTTGGTTCAGTAATCTTCTGCTGTCCTGCCTATCCTCTTATGATCCTGCCGCTGTGGACTAAAGCAGTGCCTACAGTAGCTTGTCTGGACCCCGGTGTTTCGTTGACACAGAGCCGTAAGCCACAGTCAGGGACCAAAGTCGCTTCACATTCTTCAGCATGCAGGTTAGAGGCGAAGTAGCAGAGACTTTTTGCAGACGAAAGTATAGCGGACTGATTCAGATTCCCGAAGTCCAGACTTGGCATAAATGTGAATTTATATGCTTGGGGTGTTCGGATGTTGAACTAAGCTACTTCCGTATTGGGAGGCGACTTTGTATCCAGATCAATGCAGAGTTGAAGCAAGCAGACAGTATAGACTCTTGGCTATATTACAACAAATGCTATACACATACGTCATTTACAGTGAGTTGAGACATGCACTGGCAAAGTTGTGGGTGGCTGAATGAATAGAGCTTCTAGAAGTTATTGCATAACGACCATACTTGCTGAGCATTTATTGACGAGGTTCTTGTGATTGATACCGCATTAATTGCATCGGAGAACTTTGGTAATGACTGACGTGGGTACCATGCAAGACAGCTTCACGCTTATTTGAAGGCGCTATACGATTAGGTTATCTGATTAGATCAAGTCCAAGATCAGCAAGTCGGCCGCTGCAAGCATTGAAGTGCTGTGATCAACAATGCACCAGCGTTTTTCTGATGTGCTCAACAGTATCACAATCGAGTCGACATGAATTAATTCTAGAGCCACAGCAGTTGATAAAATAAAACCTAGGGTATGTTCTATTCTCCTTCAACACTTTACCTTCAAGAGGCCTTTCTGTAAGCGTTGACAGCTAAGAATTAATTTTTGGCACTGACAACAGGGTAGGAACCTAATGGCTGATGAACGCATGCACCTTCCACTTCCACGCACCTACCTATGGCAACTCGGCCCACACCTCCTTCCCACTTCCCCACCCACTCCTTGCATCATCCACGGTTCAAGGTCCAAGGCAAGGCAAGGGCCAGGGCCAAATTTCCACTCATCACTCCATCACCGCTTCATCGCGGCTTTCAATATCGTCCAACGTCTTAAACCCTGACTGGATATTGCTTTGCTTGTCTTTTTGTCCGCCCTCGCATCGGCGTCGATAAATCTTCACTGCATGTGATGCGATGAATGTGTCTGCAGTACCGTTACCTTCGGCGCCAGCCGCTGACGCCGCACAATTTGACTTAACCGCTCCCTAACGGCGTCGCTGTTGTATCAGCCACAGAATGAACGACAGACCAACCCTCGTCTCTTTTTCGTGACCGAACCCAAAGCTCGTCTTGTTCGCCTACCTTAGCAGGTAATCAATCCTGCTACCTTGCCATCGAATGCATCACCGATCCGAACCGTGTTCGCTCGGGCATCCGAGACTGCGCCGACCAAGTATGGGTCTTTCCGTTGATGAGTCTGGGGGTTTCTCTTATTGTTGAACAACGTCCTTGTCATCCGTCTCTACTATCACCCCAAGGCACCATCACTTCAACAATTGAGGGATGGTTCAACCCTTTCCGCTGCCGTGCCGATACCTACCCCGATGCCCCTCTAATCAACCGTCACGCATTCTGTTCATTTGATATGTCCTATTGATACGTTTCATGCTTCGTAGACAAGGTAGGTAAACGAGCATGAAACGTCTTCTCGACGCAGCCCTTGTACCATCCGATACACTCTCTTTCATTCTTTTTGCACAAGCCCCATGTCGAGCATATCCCTCTTGACCTTCTTGTATTGTCATCTCCGTCTCATCCGCCATCTCGTACACTCATCAATGGTATATCACACTGTCATACATACCTACCTAGTTTCTTACTCAATATCATCCCACGCATATTCTCTATCCCCACCGCACCTTCCCATCTATGTATGGCATCCATCTCGTAACCCAATTCATTCTGGCTCTTCTCTTCTATGACTCGACCCCAGCACTATACGGACTTATATTCGCCGGAACATCGGCAAGGTTCCTGTGAGTGATGGTCCGTGTCTGGTATAGGATGGTAACGGAGTTGCTTCTGTTACAGACGAGCGCACCGGCCAAACATATGTGACTTGGACGGATGTCGCAAGCGAAAGTTATTTGTCAGAAATGGGGCTTCCTTTATCTCGGGGCGACCCGTTGAGGATCCGTCGCCTGCATAACCAGAAGCAACTTCAATGTCAATTACCAAACCAACCGGGGGCTGGGACTTGAAGATGATCTTCGAGTGCAGTTGCTTGTCATGCAACCAGCGTTGCTTCATTTCTGACCTCAGCCTCAATCCTACAACTGTTTTTATTTCAATAGCCGCCCTGAGCGTTTCTACCCAACGGCCTGTCAGGTACATTACGTTCTTGGAACCCTCCACTGAGCCTCTTAGAGTGCCAAGAGGAACCAGCCTTTCCCTTGTCGGGGTTGGTTCGTCGATCTAACGTCCAGTGTGATCAAGCGAGCTACCCAATACGGAATCACGAATTTTTATAAGCCCATCATATGCGCTTCCCAGCAGGTGGTGAGAAAAATCACTCTTCGTGATCTGTTCTGCACTGTTGGGTCCAGGTTCGAACAAGATTTGAATGGACCGAAGAAGCCAGCGTTCAAGTGAGTTCGTCATATTTTGAGGCCCAAGTAGATGGGGACCAAGTCGTGACGCAATCCATCGAGCAGCTCTGCTCATTTGACACCAGACGTCAGTCGTATTGTCAGTGAAAGAACCCGCGTACCCACGCCGTACGTACCCTGGAACAGTACCAGCACCCTACAATTTTAGCATAAGCCTAATAAGGTATTCCATTGTGTTCCTAAACGCAAAGAGGTCCACCATACGGAAACAGAAGTCGTGATATCGGCTCACACCACTTCACTTGTACCATTCAAACGCGACGCCACATCAACAACATCAAGTCAGTCTTGACTTTTATCTCACTTGGACCGGGTACATGCCTTGCCAGCCCCTCCTTTCATCTTGTCATGGCTACTAACCATGCACATGCAGAACACTATTATAGCCGGGTTTTGCTTGTCCCTGCCACTCTCGCGAGTCGATGAGTAATTAATCGACGCTGACAGGCTGGATTATCCCATCATCCACACGCCCCCCTCGAACAACCGTATTACCTGCCACGCCTTGAGCTTTGCTTTGGCGAATCATTGTGACGCCGATTCTAATACAGCTTGCGGTCGTTTGCTTTGCCTCAATCCCAATTCGCAGCTTGTCTGTTTTGTACCCCGGCTGAAGCCCACTCATCCCGAGTCTTGGCTCCGCGTGGTCGTTGTGTGATCAAAGCAGCCTGATGTAAGTCCACTCTATTTTCGCTACTAGCAGTTTGCCTGTGATTCATGCGCCAGGATGAAGCTTCTGGCTGACCAAAATATTCCCTAAAAGGGCCATATCTACTGCATGCACACACCTCCAACATTACCGCTACCGTTGTTGGCGTTGATTACTACTGGCGCCGTTGGTTACCCGCAACCACCCTCCATCACTGCTATCACTACTAGCACTGTCGTCCCCTTCGTTTGAAAGCATCATCGTTGTAATTAACTCGATTTTCAGTTCGCCAACAAGCTGACGGGCTAAAGAAACAATGGAGCTCACCGGGCTCTCAATCATCAACGCCCAGGCATCTAGACAGCCTGGGCCAAACCTCTTACACGAACTGGTTAAACCTTCGGGTCAACAAGTTGCCCTAGATTACATGGGAAACAATGAGCGTTCGAATTTCACATATGATCAGCTGCATGAAGCTGCAGCATCCCTCGCCATTCGCATAACCAACGTTTCGGGCAGTGTAAACGGGCAGTTTGTTGTTCCTGTTCTCATTCATCAGTCCCCTTCCCTCTATATCTCCCTCCTAGCCATTCTGAAAGCTGGAGGAGCCTTCTGCCCCCTGAACGTTGATGCACCGCCGGAGCGAGTGAAATTCATTCTTGGCGATGTAGCCGCAACAGTGGTGCTGGTATCAAGAGAGCTTGCATCTGAGATACCTAATGATATCAGTGCAACTGTAATCATAGTTGATGAGGATGAAAACCAAAGTAGCCCTCCAACGCCAGCTGAAACAAACCTTCGAATTCCCCAGCCGGAAGACCTGGCATATGTCATGTACACGTCGGGATCAACAGGAACACCGAAAGGTGTGGGAATTTCACATGATGCTGCTACACAGGCTCTTATTGCCCATGATAGACACATACCCCAGTTCTCGCGCTTTCTGCAGCTCGCAGCACCAACATTTGATGTCTCTGTTTTTGAAATTTTCTTTCCATTGATCAGGGGTGTAACTCTAGTCAGCGTTCGAAGAGTTGAGATGTTGGACGATCTTCCTGGAGTGCTCTGTACTATGCAGGTAGATGCTTGCGAGCTCACGCCAACAGTCGCTGGGAGTCTGTTGCGAAAGAGGGAAAACGCACCGGACCTTAAAGTCCTTCTAACTATTGGAGAAATGCTCAACGCGCCAGTCGTGGAGGAGTTTGGAGGCGACGAGAACAGACCAAGCATGCTCTGGGCAATGTACGGTCCAACTGAAGCAACGATTCACTGGTAGGTTGAAATATTCTAGCCTATGTTCAGCGCTAACCTGCTCAAAGTACCCTGCAAACGGCCTTTTCTTCTGATTCTTCGACGGGAAACATTGGTGTGCCACTTGACACCGTCTCATGTTTTATCACTGCAATTCCGGAATCGGATACTGAACAATCCGAGATAAGAATTCTTCCACAAGGGGAGGTTGGAGAGCTTGCCGTGGGTGGTTATCAGTTAGCGACTGGCTATATCAACCGACCTGAACAAACAACCTCGGTCTTTGTTGACTCACCGTTTGGCCGTATTTATCGTACAGGTGACATGGCCAGGCTACTTCCAAACGGCAAGCTTGAATGTTTCGGTCGATTATCAGATGGCCAAGTTAAGCTTCGAGGACAACGGTTAGAACTTGGAGAGGTGGAACAAGCTGTCCTTAGAACATCGGGATGCCACAGTGCTGTCGCAGCGGTAGTGAGATCTATCTTGGTGGTGTTCTGCGCCGTGGATGCCGGAGTCACTGAAGATGCTGTTCTGAAGCATTGCGCAGACTGGCTACCACAGTACATGGTTCCTGGAGAAGTGGTCTTGATGTCTGAATTTCCTCGACTACCAAGTGGAAAAGTCGACAGAAAAAAGCTCAAGACTGAGTATGAGGAACACAAAGCAGCAATTCCAGAAGTCACCTGGGACTCGGAACCTGTGGATGAGTTTGAGTCGGAGCTTTTGGAAATCGTGTCTCGCGTTATGAATTTCAAAGTCAACAGGTCCACCCCTATCAGTGCCGCTGGGATGGATTCTCTCAGTGCAATCAAGCTTGCCTCTAGCCTTCGAAATTCAGGGTTTGCTATTGATACGACTATCTTGCTGAAGGCAAAAACCATGTTCGATATTGTATTCTCTGCCAGGAGGCAAGTGCAAAATCAAACTGTCAGCTCACAACCGGTTGATACGACCCTCTCATTAGACCTCGACCGGCTTCTGCAGCAAAACGCCACCTTGGCCCATATGAGTGACTTGGTCGAAGATGTGGTACCATGTACCCCGTTGCAGGCGGCTATGCTTGCTGAAACATCCCAGAACCCAACTGCATACTGCAACCAGGTGGAGCTCAGCATCCCCAAGAGCTACTCTGTTGATCAGATACGTGAATCGTTCACTGAACTGTCGCAGAGAAATCCAATTCTACGCTCAGGATTCGTTGTTGCAGATGGGCGATTTGTCACGGTGTTGTACAAGAAACTCCGCCCTGAGCAAATAAGAATTGTTGATCAGATAAAAACTGACCTCGCACTTTCATCACCCCAGGAGTTCTGTTCTCCCATGTCATTTCAGATCCACGGAGATGCCACAGACGGAGATTGCCGTGTCCTTTTACAGATACATCACTCACTATATGATGGTTGGTCTATGGATGTCCTCCTTTCTGATTGGTCAAGACTACTGTTGCAAGAATTGGTACCAGAACATCCACCATTTCGGGAGGTCATTGGCTTTTACCATACTCTGCAGACAGATGATGCTGCACGAGTGTTTTGGACCGAGCACCTTACTGGATGGAAACAAACACCACTCCCCAAGTTGCGTGACAAGTTTGTTCACTCATGCGAAATCCTGTCCTATCGAAGGCCTATGTCACTCCCTCGCAACAGGGTTAATGGCGAGGCCCAGAAGAATGGGTTTAGCCCTCAAGTTCTGTTTCAGGCATCACTGGCTCTGTTATGGATGGGTGTCACCGGGGCTCGCGATATCACGATCGGTTCGGTGACATCTGGAAGGACTATTCCGGTGACAGGCATTGAGCAGATCGTTGGCCCTTGCATTGCTTCCCTGCCTGTCCGAGTCGATTTCGACAAGATTTCTATCGTCCTCGACCTCCTCAATAGCCTGCACTCCAGCAACAGAAAGATCATGCAACACTGCGCAGTCTCCTTATCAGAGATCAAGAAATTACTTGGTTTACATCCAGCAGAGAGCTTATACGATATACTGTTTGTCTACCAGGAATCTCTTACTAGCCCCGAACGTACAAACAACGTGGTTAAGGAAACTGGCCATCTTGACCGCTCGGAAACGCCCATTCTGTTCGAGGTCGAGCCAGAAGGAGATGGATTCACGTTGCAAGTCACGTATCATGAGTCGGTTTTATTGCCAACGTCAGTCCAGCACCTGGCGGATCAATTTGAGGCGTTGGCTCTATCAATCTTGGAAAGATCTACTCAAGAGATCAAATCTACATTGAGAAATCTAGATTGCACTACATCTATCGACAATGTCAATGCCACCCCGCCTCAAGAAGTTCCTGATCTAGGTCGACTATTCGAGGATGTAGTCCGCAGAAGTCCTGACGCGGACGCCATGCTTTTTGCTTCCTCTCTGGAGGCTACGAGTCACACTATTTGGTCATTCCAAGAGCTGAACGATCGCGCAAATCAGATTGCGCATTATTTAAAAAGCTGTGGTATCGATGTCGGCCAAGTTATCGCCATTGTTATGGAAAAGTCGCCTACTCTGTACGCGTCAATCTTGGCTATCATCAAGTGTGGCTGTGGTTATCTACCCATTCTGCCCTCAACACCTCAAGCCCGTACTCGCGACATCTTGATACAAGCTGACATCAAGCATTGCCTGGTAGATTGTGCCTCATGCGACCAAATGCCATCTGTGTCTGGATTATCAATAGTCACCGTTGATATCAACTTGGTCAATGCACTTTCCACGGCCAATCTCAGTACCGAAGTAAATCGGCTTCGACTTGCGTACGTCATTTATACATCTGGAACGACAGGAACTCCCAAAGGTGTCGCCATCCAGCAGCAGAGCATTGTAGCGAACATCGTACATCTCGAGGCAACCTACCCCAAGCCTTCCAGCTCACAAGGGCGGCTTCTTCAAGCATGCTCTCAAGCGTTCGATGTCTCTGTTTTCGAAATATTCTACACATGGTATGCCGGTATGTGTCTATGCGCAGGCGTTAACGACACCATTCTGGAGGATATCGAGCGTTCAATACGCGATCTTGGAATTACGCACCTCAGCATGACACCGACCGTGGCCACCCTCGTTAACCCTTCAAACGTTCCGAGTGTCGAATTTCTTGTAACTGCTGGCGAACCTATGACACAGGCTGTGCACAAGAAATGGTATCGCCAGTTGTGGCAGGGCTACGGACCTTCTGAGACCACAAATATCTGCACAGTCAAGAAGATGACAGCAGATGATCACATCGAACATTTGGGACATGTCTTCCCCAATACCTCTGTTGTAGTTCTATCCCCAGAGACTCTTGACACGGTGCCCATCAACTGGGTGGGAGAATTCTGCTTTGGCGGTGCCCAAGTCGCTCAAGGCTATCTCAATATGCCGGAGCTTACGGAGCAAAAGTTTATCCAACACCCACAGTATGGGAGGCTTTACAGATCTGGAGATATGGGACGAATGCTTCCTGACGGTTCGTTGGTTATATTGGGCCGTATTGATGATCAAGTGAAGTTGAGAGGTCAGCGAATTGAGATAGGCGAGATCAACAGCACCGTTACCATGGCTGGGTTCGCATCCGCAGCTGCCACCATTTTGGTGCAACGTGATGAAGGTTCTGCCAAACAGTTGACTCTTTTCTTCGTACCTCGGCATGGACCTACGGAGCCTTTTGTGCTAGAGGTTGATGATGAAACGCAACGTTCTCTGGCTGCGCACCTGAAATCACGCCTGCCCGGATACATGGTACCATCCTATCTTATTCCAGTTTCTTCAATGCCGATGACATCCAGTGGAAAGATAGACAAGCGCCGGCTACAGGCTTGTTTCAACGCGTTGGACCGGCATCATCTTGAGAAGGTCTCCAGCTCTTCCAGCGAAGCTTCGGATGAAGGTGGCTGGAGTCGAATGGACTTGCTTATCGCGGAGGCTATCACCGAATCTGCAACAGTGTCTATGGAAGACTTCGGAAGATGGACATCCTTCACTCTTCTTGGAATCGATTCCATCTCTGCGATTGATCTTGCTCGTGTTCTTAGTTCCAAGGTGGTGGCTCGAGTTGCAGTGTCTGATATTCTACGTAACCCAACAATTGCACAACTGGCGCGATACCTGGAAGAGAAGACTTCAAACCAAAGGACCGAAAGCCTCAGCACGGCCAAGGAGTTCTTCCCGGCCGCTTTTATTACCTCAATGGAAGAACTCTTCATGAAGGAGTCAAAGACCGTCAAAGCGGTTCTACCTTGCACGCCTTTACAGGAAGCCATGCTTTCTCGAGGACAGAAAGGATACTACAACAAAGTTCTCTTGCGTCTGAAAGCAGGATCGGAAGCAATTCGATCATACTGGGAAATATTGTTCAAAAGACATGATATCCTCCGGACCTGTTTCGCTACAACCACAGACTCTAAGCGTGCTATCGCTCAAATTGTCATCGAAAAATGGGAAATCCCTTGGAGAACATTTGATATTAATGAACCATCTTTTGATGGGGCAATCGAAGAACACCTCAAGTCTCTGCCTGATCCAGTTGACTCCAGGATTCCGCCTGTGTCTCTAGGTCTTCTCCGATATCGAGGCTCCGAGTTCCTATCATTCATATGTCATCACGCACTCTATGATGGCGTAGCGATGGAGCGACTTCTGAAAGAAGTAGAGGCGCTGGCGTCTGGCGAGAACCTACCACCTCCAGTGTCTTACAAGGAATTCCTGGGTATCTCGACCGATCTACCGGCGGATACTGAGGAGTTTTGGCAACATCACTTCCGAGACTATAGGGCATCGTCGATCTTCCCTCAGTCAAGTTCGAGCGAGATTGATCAGAGTACCTGTACCACCTCTCTGGACATACCCCTGGCCGCCCTACATGGGCGTCTCCGCGATTTTGGCACGACGCTGCTTTCTGTTTGCCAAGCAAGTTGGGCCACTGTTCTCGCGATGGCCTACCGACGATCCGATGTCTGCTTTGGGAATGTTATGAGCGGCCGTACGTTAGATATTGACGGCCTGGACAGGCTTGTGGCACCGTGCTTCAATACCATCCCTATTCGAGTTGACTTGCCAGGGATGTCAAGCAACATTGATATGGTCCGGCACTTGCAAATGCTGAACACCGAGCTGCTCACATATCAATTCACGCCTTTACGCCTCATACAGCGTAGCATCAATCGCACGGGTAAACACATCTTTGATACACTGCTGCTATTACAAAAGCCGTTACAAGATATCGACCAGAATGTCTGGACACTCGAAGGAGACTCTGGAGACATGGACATTCCCTTGGTGTGTGAAGTAGTTCCCTGCCCAGGACTGAACTCACTTGTGATCAACCTCCATCGCGACATGAGCATTGTAACTGAGGAGGTTGCCACCGCCATGGCTGATATGTTCAAGATCATACTAAAAGCTATTCTGGCAACTCCCCATTCGAAGCCAATGACTGCATCGGACCTCCCTGACAACTTGCGATTAATATTGAAGCAACTGGAACCCCGACACGAAAAGAAAGAGGTTGCAGGGCCTATCTCTGATAAGAAGGAAGAATGGAGCCAAGTTGAGCTGGAAGTCCGTCAAGTCCTGGCCAAACTCTCTGGAGTGAGCGAACAGCAAATCCATCGCCGTACAACCATCTTCCAATTGGGTCTGGATAGTATCAACGCCGTTCAAGTGGCATCGATTCTACGTCAGAGCGGATTTGTGATTTCCGCTTCTGATGTGATTGAGTGCCCTAGCTGCACCAAGATATCTGCGAAGCTGCTGGAGAACGGCTCTAAAGCAAAGAGCGAGTATGCGAATAAATATGACCTTGACCAGTTCTCACGCCAGGTCTACCCAGAGGTTGTTGAACGCCTGACGGAGACAACAATCGTTGAAACAATCCTTCCCTCCACGCCTGTACAATCTGCTATGCTGGCATCCTTCATACAGTCTGGAGGCGAACACTATCTCAATGCCATGGAGTACATTGTCACAGATGACATTTCGCTTGGGGATCTTGAAAAAGCCTGGCAGTTGCTCCATGAGCGACTTCCTATGTTGAGGACCGGCTTCGTTCCCACTCAGCATGCGGACACCTCATTCGCCATGGTTAGATACACACCAGGCTCGATGGAAACGCCATTGAGCGTTTTAGCATCTGATGATGATAACATGTCTGACCTTTTGCAACTAAAGGCTCGCATAAGTCAAGATTTCCTTGCTGCTTTGCACCGTCCCCTTTGGACAGTGTCTCTAGCCGAGACGCCTGAAGGGACTTCCATGAGGCTCATCGTTCACCACGCTCTTTATGATGCACCCGCACTTCAATTGATGCTCGATGACCTTAATAGATTTGTCAAGAACGAGCAACTGTCGCCAATCTCTAGAATTGAGCCTGCAGTGTCTGCCATCATGAGTAACTCACTGGAAGACCAAGAATCTGAGAAGGCTTTCTGGGAAGCCAAAGCGAGTAGCTGTGTTGTCAACAAGTTTCCGTTGATGACACCGCTACGCGTTGAAAGCCGATGCGTATTGGCAGACGCAACCACGGCCTCCTTGTCGTTTATGACACTCAAGCAAGCTACTCAAGCGTCAAATGTGACCATTCAAGCTGTCATCCAAGCGGCTTGGACCCGTGTTCTAGCTTCTTACCTTGGCGAGAACTCAGTAGTATTTGGCGTTGCACTATCTGGAAGAACGACCGATGAGACGAGAGACGCTGCGTTCCCATGTATCAATACTGTTCCTATTGTGGCTACCAATGTTCCATCTAATGCTGAGTTGGTCAGCCATATGATGAGCTACAACCAGCACCTTCATAAGCATCAGTTCTCGCCTCTCAGCAGGGTTCAGAAATGGCTAGGTCATCCAGCCGGCCCTGTGTTTGACTCGCTTATTGCTTATCAGAAGATACCTGCCGCCGAATCTTCTTTGCCATGGAAGTTGGTTAGTGACGAGGCAAGAGTCGAGTATTCGGTCTCGTTAGAGGTTGAGCCCAAAAGCAACGATGTGATTCGTCTTTGTATCACTTACTATGATGATATCCTTCCTCGCGAGCAAGCACAGCTTCTGATGAGACAATTTGATGCCTCGCTGAGCCACATCGTCTCCAATGCTTCCGCCACCGAGGACGACGCGTTCAGCATTACATCTGACTTGTACTCTATTCTACCGCCCTCATCTCCAGTACTCGATGCCCCCGTGCAATTCCTTCACCAGTTCGTGGAGCTGAGAGCAGCTATGCATCCTCATAAACTTGCTCTTGAGTTTGTCTCAGCTTTTGACGGAGACATGTGCGTCAAGCAACAATGGGACTACCGCCAGCTCAATATTATGGGAAACAAGGTGGCAAACATACTGCAAGAAAAGCTCACTCCTGGTAGCATCGTTGCAATTCACTTTGAAAAGTGCCCTGAAGCTTACTTTTCGATCCTCGGTATTCTCAAAGCTGGTTGTTCCTTTGTTGCCCTCGACCCATCAGCGCCAAAGGCTCGAAAACAGTTCATTGTTGAGGATTCGAAGGCACCTTGTCTCCTTACGAAACGTTCGGAAGATCTTGACTTTGAAGCCAATGCAGCCATTTTGGAACTTGACGTGGAGTCTCTGACAAACATGGAGCAAGAAGATCTTGCTTTCCAACTACGAATGTCTCCCTCAGACACCTGCTATTGCCTCTACACATCTGGAACTACAGGGACCCCCAAGGGCTGCGAGATCACCCATGACAATGCTGTACAAGCGATGATGGCCTTCCAGGAGCTCTTCAAGGACCACTGGGATGATGAATCACGCTGGCTTCAATTTGCAGCACTGCACTTTGATGTCTCTGTTCTCGAGCAATATTGGAGCTGGTCTGTGGGCATGGCTGTTGTTGCTGCCCCGAAAGATCTCATCTTAGACGACCTAACAGGGTCCATCAACAAGCTTGGAATTACGCACATTGACCTGACACCAAGTCTGGCACGGCTGACCCATCCCAACGAGGTCCCTAGTCTTTGTCGTGGTGTCTTTATCACTGGAGGCGAACAGCTCAAGCAAGAGATTCTCGATGTTTGGGGACCAGAAGGCGTCATTTACAATGCCTATGGTCCAACAGAGGCCACTATTGGCGTCACTATGTTCCAACGCGTGCCCATCAATGGCCGACCCAGCAACATTGGAAAACAGTTCCCCAACGTTGGTTCATTTGTGTTCAAGCAAAACACGAATACACCAGTTCTACGCGGCGGTGTTGGCGAACTTTGTGTGTCAGGTAGGCTGGTCGGCAAAGGCTACCTCAACCGGCCTCAACTCACAGAAGAACGATTTCCCAGCCTCGAGGAGTTTGGTGAGAGGGTCTACAGAACTGGAGATCTCGTCCGTGTCCTTCACGATGGCTGCTTCGAGTTCCTCGGTCGGGCTGACGATCAAGTCAAGCTGCGAGGGCAACGACTTGAAATCGCTGAGATCAACCACATCATACGTACAGACGTCAATGACATTCATGATGCTGCAACGATTGTGGCTCGTCATGGAACTAGTGGTAAGGATGTCTTGGTGGCATTTGTCGTTGGCAAGGACTCCATCAGACAGCCACTCGAAGTCATGGAGGACAGAGAAGGTCTAGCTGCAAAAGCAAAGGAAGCCTGCCGTGCTAAGCTACCAGCATACATGGTGCCAACTTATATCCTCACTCTTCCGTATATACCGCTTTCATCAAACAACAAGGCGGAGATTAAGGATCTGAAGAAGCTGTTCAATGAACTGGCTCCGGAAACGCTCATGGAGCTCTCACATGCCGCATCAGCCCCTGTTTCGCAAGGAGCCCAAAACGTTTTGACTTTGATATGCGAGGCAATTGCGCAATTCAGTGGGATTAATAAAGATGATCTCTCACCTACAACAAGCATATTCGATGTCGGCGTCGACTCTATCACTGCACTCAGACTAGCCGCGCTCCTCAAATCTCGCGGCCTCCCAGCAGCATCTCCTGCTACATTGCTCAGAAACCCTATCATCGGTGACCTTGCGAACTGTCTTGCTAGTACCGCCTCGACGAAACGACAGAAGCTCACTCGAGGAGCTGAACAGTCTATCCAAGCGTACGCCCATCGGCATCGTGGCTTAGTATGCCAGAGTCTCGGCGTTGGACCAGCGGATATCGAGTATATCGCACCATGCTCACCATTGCAACAAGGAATCATTTCGCGATCCATCACGAGCAGCAAGCCTGGTGCTTACTTCAATGCATTCAAGCTGCAACTCCATCAGAAAACATCCGAATCAAAACTCGAACAGGCATGGAAAGACTTGGTCTCGTCAGAGAGCATCTTGAGAACTGTTTTCGTGCCTACGATGGATGGGTTCTTGCAGGTAGCGTTGAAGAACCCTGCCTTCCCCTGGGTGTCGAGTATCGTTGGCTCAGACGAAGAGGTTGGAGGTTACCTTGAAGAGCAAAAGGCGACTTGGATACAAAGAAACGAATCTTTGATCACGCAGCCATTTTTGTTGGCCTTTGTGGAAACACCTACATCAAGGTTGTTTGTTGTCTACATCTTCCATGCCCTTTATGATGGGAATAGTTTCGATCTCATGATGGGCAAGGTAGCTGCCAACTACACAAGGGTTGCTTCTTCTCAAGGGCCTTCTTTCTATGAAGCCCTCGTGTCTGGTCCTTTGTCAAGACATGACAGCTGTAGAAGTTTCTGGGAGAAGCACTTGGATGGTTGGGTCCCCTCTCCGATCACAGCAAAGGAGAACGGAGCATCCGACTCATTTAGTGTTGCTGAGTATGAGATGTCTATCGCAAGCCTCGAGGCGATTCGATCCTCGCAAAACGTTACACTTCAGGCTGTTGTGATGGCACTTTGGACTTCCGTGTTGCAGAACATGGTACAAAATCAAGTCACTATCGGCGTTGTCGTATCAGGTCGAGCGATTGATCTTCCAGGAGTCGAACATACCATTGGCCCTCTATTTAATACCGTCCCTTTCAATCGCCAGTACATCCCACACGAGAATTGGAAATCGCTTGTCCGTCGATGCCACGACTTCAATGCCTCCGTTCTGGACTTTCAACATATTCCCCTGAAGGAGATTCAGAAATGGTGCTCCCATAACAAAGCCCTGTTCGACAATCTCTTCACCTACCAGATCGAAGTAGACAATACTGATGGCCATGAGCTTCCATTTGAGATAGAGGATAGCGAGGCCACTCCCGACTACCCTCTCGCTCTAGAAGCTGTCTACACCCAACAAGGAACGCTCAGGCTTACTCTTGTTGCGCAAGGACATGTAACTTCTTCGTCAGGCCTCCACCATCTCCTCAGCGAGATTGAACGTTTTGCAGACCTGGCGGCCAATTCTCCGGAGAGCGAGGTGCCTGTTCCTGAATTCAGGGAAATTCCAATCAGTGATCATCGTAAGGAACCTGCAACAGAAGAGGCAAAGAGTCGTTTTGAATGGACCCTAGAGGCTCAAGAAATCCGAAACGAGATATCGCATTTGACCGACATTATACCCGAGGACATTGCCCAAGATATCTCCATCCTGGAACTCGGTCTTGACAGCATTGATGTGATCAAACTTGCAGCCAAGCTCAAGAAGAGGGGTATCAACCTGACACCCTCACAAATCATGCGTCATCAGACAATTGCCAGGATGGTTACTGAGTTGAAAAACCTCGCAACTGACTCGGCACACCCGGAAAACGAAGATTTCCTGACACGTATTAAAGACAGGTTACACAGGTATCTCGAAGCTTCAGGTATGGACATGAAAAATGTGGAATCTGTGCTACCACCTACCCATCTCCAGGAGTCCATGATAGCCGGGATGGTACAATCTGATTTTCAATCTTATTTCAACCATGATATTCTCCGAATGTCTAACAAAGTTGATACCGCAGGCCTCGTTGAAGCCTGGAAGCAACTTATACACCAAACTCCGATCTTAAGGACCGGCTTTGTGCATGTCGAAAGTCAGGAGTTGGACATGACATATTGTCAAGTGGTGCACAGGTCTCTTGATATTGACTTCGAAGTGGTGGAAATGCAAGACCTCGATGAGTTGCGTCAGGTCACCGATATTGCGACAGCCGTGGCTAGAGGTGGACAAGGAGAGAAGCATCTTTTCCAACTGAGACTGGCAAGCGTGGGCCAAGAAAGATACGTAATTCTTTCAATGGCGCACGCCCTCTATGATGGATGGTCTTTGAGTACAATGTTCCAAGACCTCGAGGCACTATTGGGAGGAAGATCAATCATACGACCCCCAGTAGAGCCATTTATCACCAGAGTTTTGCATTCCACAACTCGCAAAGCTCGGGAATTCTGGACCCAATACTTGGAGGACGCTTCATCGTCGGTGATTGGGACGAAGGCTTTGCTTCCAGCAGAAGAGACTACCGCTCAGCAGTTCGAGTCTGTGTCGAAAATTACCCTATCAGATATCGACACAGCTTGCAAAAGCCTTTCTGTCAGTCTTCAGGTCTTTTGCCAGGCCTGTTGGTCTATCACTCTAGCACGCCAGATCAAGAGTACAGATGTGACGTTCGGCACCGTCCTATCTGGCAGGGATTTTGACGGAGCTGAAAACCTGGTGTTTCCAACAATGAACACAGTTGCCCTACGTTGTATCCTCCATGGCTCAGCTCCTGAATTCCTACGTTACATGGAAGAAAATATGATCGACATTCGAGACTTCCAGCATTATCCCCTCAGCAAGGCTCAATCGGCCGCAAAGATTGGTGGACGGGATTTATTCAACACTTTGTTCATACTTCAGAAATCACCGGCTTCGCGCGACCCGATGGACCATCCTCTATTAACCTCGGTCGAAGGGTCCTCGGCGACCGAATATCCTCTTTGCTTGGAAGCTGAACCCGTTTCTGACTCGTTAGTATGGAGGCTCGCAATCCAGCCCCAATGCAACTGGGACGGGGGTGCTCAAAGCCTTTTCGAGACGCTAGACAGTGTTATGAGATTTCTTATGAAGCCAAATGCCCCCGAAATCCTATCATTCGGTGATCGTGGCGTATCGATCTGCGGTACCTCTCCAACCGTCTTGGCTAAGAGCATGGCTCTTGAGCACAATTCGATCATGGAATCGCCAACAGACGACAAGATTGAGTGGCGTCAAGTCGAAGAAAGAATCCGGGATGTTCTTCATCAAGTCTCAAATGTTCCAATCTCTTCTATCAAGCGATCTGACAATCTGTATCACCTTGGCCTTGACTCGATCACCGCCATCAAAGTATCGTCTCTTCTGAGAATAGTGGGCATAGACCTCCGCCCACAAGATCTTATCCGATCTTCGAGCATCTCGGAAATGGCCCAAAAGGCTGAACACAAGCCAGCGACCCCCTTGCAAATGCCAAAGACTGATGCAGGATGGAGTCCTCCCGCCGACATTGACATAAACCAGCTACTTACTGAGAACGGCATCCGAAACGAAGAAGCAGAAGTCGTGCCAGCGTTACCGATGCAAGTTTACATGTTGACTACATGGCAACGCTCCAACGGGTCCGTCTTCTTCCCAGAATTCCCTTGCAAAATCAATACCTCAGTTGGTATAGGAGGAATTCATGACGCTTGGAGCAAACTTGTGTCTGAGACACCACTTCTACGAACATGCTTCATTGCCACAAAGTCTCTGGCTATCCCTTTTATACAGGTTATTATGAAGAACCTTGTACTTCCACTTACAGGAGCGCATATGGGAGAGGAACCAAACTGCTGCACTCGGCCATTGATCGCGGCAAGTATTCAACAGGAGGACCAAGATACATGGATCTTGCGTCTTAGACTACACCACGCTCTTTATGATGGAGTCAGTCTTCCAGCGTTGTTGCAACGATTCTCTGAGTTACTGAACGGTTCTACCAATATTGGTGGCGATGTCGGGCTTTCTCATTGGAAGCAGTTTGCCATGCGCCAAAGTACGAATGCAGCTCGTCTGACGAGGCAAGAGTTCTGGACATCGTATCTTAAGGGCGCGTCTCCCAATCCTATCATCACCAAGCCGGAAGTAGACGTCACAATGCGAACCTCGCATTTCGACAGTTCAGCGATCTCAGATATCAGTCAAATCCAGACCCTTGCCACACAGTCTGGGATTTCATTCCAATCTTTGTTTCTTTCAGCCTATGCGAGAGCACTCGCTGACCGCAACAATGTCTCGGAAGTTGTGTTTGGCATGTATCTTGCTAATCGAGCCGCTGGCGAGAATCTCCCACAAACCTACCCCACCTTGAATCTAGTACCTCTGAGGGTTGACTCTCTCAACCGCCCTCTGGTTGTTGTTGCTGCAGACATCCAAAAAGATATTCATCAGATCACGTATGAAGGGCGAGCAGAGGTTGGTCTTTGGGAGATTGCACAATGGACGGGTATGCAAGTAACATCTTTTGTGAACTTTCTAAGCCTCTCGAGTAACGCCGACTCGATCAGCAAATCCATCAAGGTACTGTCTGAACAAGACACAGATGTCGCTGGCCACCATTGCGCGCCTGATCCTTTCGAGCTGTACCCCGTGGAAAGTATTGTCAAAAACGATATTCCGGTAAGTCGATTTGTGCCTGTTCAATTAGTCTTGCTTTAACTAACATGCGGCATCCTAGATGGCTATCGATATCGAAGCCTCGATTAATGGCAAGAATCTAAGCATAGGAGTTTTTGGTTCCCAGCAACAAATCTCTCATGATGAGGCTGTAACCTTGGTGGATAGCATTGCAAGAACATTGAGCGAGAACTCGTAGATAGAAGATTTAGAGTAATTCTTTCACATCTGGCGTTGGGGGTTTTAGACTAGGCTTGATATTCTTGCACATGGCGGACATAAAGCGGGTTTTGCATATAAATGATAACTATTTCTGTCTAACATATATTCCCGCACTGACTCCATAACTCCTGTGTAATGCTTGCCGTTGGCCTCATCCATAGAGCCCCAAGACTTATGCTATATATATCTCAACCCGAATGTTATGCTATCGAAAGTTGAATGAAAAGGCGAAAGAAAACAATGGGTCCAAAAAGGCATGATGGGTGGATAACAAGACCTCATGCCTCACTGCCTGTTCACACAGAATATCCCAGCATCGACCTTTCGGGGAATAGGATGATATTGGCTAGACGCACAACCTCCGCCTCAGCTCGAGAGATTGATGATGTGCTCGCGGAACTCTTGGTATCCACATCAACATCAACATCCATCTCGGAGTCTGCTTCAGTCTTTGGCTTGGACTTGTCGGCAGGTGGTGTGCCAGAGCGAGTACCAGCGACTTCCCACGGAGCAAGACCCATGGCCTGTAATGAGGATGGCCCTCCTACTTCGGCGATTTCCTTTTCGCCAGGTCGAGTCTCAGCATCTTCTTCGACTATACCTCTGCCGGTCGAGTCAAAATCCGGTCCGGGATGACCCCGTTGGAATGCCTTTCTCTGTCGCGCAAGATAGAGTGCGTTTGTTTGAGTGAGCGGGGCAGCTGGGATGTATACCAGCATGCTCACCTCATTCTTGCTACCGCTGGGTGTTTTGAGACCATAATTGTTGCTAGAAAGATAATAAGGGAGATCTGGGTGCCAGAAGATGTAGTCGCCAGGCTGCAGAGTTGGTAGCGTGATCATGCTGTTTCTTAGATGCAGGTGAGGATGCCAGGTTTCGGTAATTCTCTGCGCATGTCCGGGCACTGCTCCATGAATAATAGAATCGGGCTCAGTTTGTAACTTCCAGTTATCGGGAGCCAAATACGCCTCCCATTCAGGTCCGGTACGATTCTCCGGTGGTGGATTCTTGGTTGTGAAGAATGGACGGAGCAGATAGTAAGCTGTCGCAAGCTTTGGTGAAGGCAAGAGACGGACCATACCAGGCTCAACAGTGGAAAGTGCCAGGATTCCTTGGAACATGCGGAAGATAGTGCAAGCACCATAGCCATTGTAGAGGTCAGTGGTCACAGACGTTCGGCTGGTGCATTTCCATGGATCGTAATCCTCCCACTTGCCGTGGAAGATGTGGTTATAGGTGCCGGCATGCTGGTAACCGTCTGGCTCCCAGCGCTCGAGAGACCCGTTATCGACCTGGGCGGTAATACCTGCGGATGATTGTAAAGCTTGTATCCAGTCGTTGGCGGACTGCGGTGGTTCAAGGGGCGGAACGTTGAGATTATTGGACTGATTCTCGCTGTTCCCATGCACACGTATACGATCGACGTAAGTGATGGGAAGTCGTGTAACAAGTTGATCGTCAGGGTTGGTCTCCCATAGGCCCATCATAAAGCGTTGAGCGCTCAAAACGTTCGGATGCGCTCTCGAGCGAACTTGGGCAGGTGTCCAAAAGAAGTCGAAACATGCTGGATCATGCTGTTGCAAGGCCTTCGCTTTTACGTGCCGTTTGCTGTCTAGATAATCGACGGTCTCCTGAACGGCAGTATCGGTATCTGCCCGGGGGACAACCTTGCGAACAACTCCCACGCCGTAACGCCTCAAATCATGACCGAAGCGGGCAGTTTGGACAGAGTCATCAAGATCGCCGAATTCAATTGAGGGAATAAGATGAGCGCCAAGATCTTCTATGTGACTGACCTCTTTGCGTAGCGCGGTAATGAGACGAGCCCAGCTAGCTTCAAGCTCGGCCTCGTGGCCACGAATGAGGTTCTGTTTGATGCGGGCGAAACGTGAGGGAAGTGCGATGGGCTCAGGACCCCAGAAAGAAACGACGGGTTGGTCTTTGTCAATGGAAGGAGTGCTTATGGTGGGCGTTGAGCCATTTGTTCTGGGAGTTGGCGACAGCGATGGTAAGCCGTTTGCTTTTAGCGAGGGCAGAGCTGTAGTTGTCGTGCTCGAATGACTACCGGCCATCTTGCCAGGTATATTGGCCGCAAACGCCGCAGTGAGCTTCGCCTCGTAAGATAACCTGGCACTTTCTGTGATGGCGGCGGTTACTAGCGACGCGGCGATTGGGGCCGAGAGAGAGGAGCGATGACGAGGTTTTGTAATGCGACCGGTTTGAGTGAAGTTTAAGGCGTTGCTTGGAGTAGCAGCAGCAGCTGTGTTGTTGGTGTTTGTGGTGGTGGTATTGTATGAGGATGCGCTTGAACTGGAACTGGAGCTGGAGCCTGAGCCTGAGCTGGAGATGGAGGGGTTCGAACGGCCAAGGCGGGTGCGGGAAAGAGCAGCTCTGACCTGTTGACCTGCCGCATCAGCGCCTTTTCTAGGCGGAATGTGCGCCCCTTCAGGCGCTCCTCCTCCTCCTCCATCTTCTGCTCCTGCTTCTGCTCCTCCTCCACCTTCCGCCGCTATAACTGTTTCGACCCTTGTTGCCGTTCCTATGGTTGCAGCATCCCACTTCTCCTGCGCTTCCCTTAGGCTCCTTTGTTGATTTGCCTCGCGTGCACACTTTGGCTCTATTTGATAAATTTCGCCTTCTTGTTGCGCCATGTGACCTTGATATGATTTTGGCGTCGCATATGCAAGTCCATTTGTGAGGCCGTCTCCAACTGCCACAGCTGCCACGGCTGCTACTCCAATCGCTGAAGCTAGCCCTTGAGCATGGTCCAGTATGGGCGCGGAAACCTCCTCTTCACAAGTCGGCGGTAAGTCGACTGTTGGTGTAGCCATAGTTTGGTTATGCGTTGTGTTGCGCCTTGAGTTGTTTTTGTTTGCAGGTCAGGTGCTGACAGGACAGTCTCTTCAAGATCCTGCGCTATGTTGAGCTTTTGTTAATAGTTCAAGAAGAAAACAGAAAATCTCTGCGTCCTGAGTATCTCAGCCATATGTACGGAGCGGTGCGTTAAATCGAATTGTGCATCAAATTGCAAAGACTCAAATCAAAAGCAAAGCAAAGCAAACCAGAGCAAAAGAAACCATCAAAAGCTCGCAGCGGTTCTTCTATAAACTAGCCCTACAGCATGTTACTGATTGGGGCCTTTTTAGCAAGCGGCTGGCCGGACCGGGGCTCTGCTAAGACCATCTCATCTCATCTGGAGCCCCGGAGGACAAACTGTCGATATTCCCCATGGAGGAGTAGAGGGTGAGGGTCCCAGACCGAGGGTCCCTGCCGAGAGACTGTGGATGGATCTCCAAGCACACACTTCGGGCCTGTCATCCGTCGAACCATCCACTTCTTGCTCAACGCTCCGTCCCGAAACCCCGGCAATACCCCACACATTTCCTTTTGAGGAAGTTGATGGCTGCACGGCTCCACGGCCCATTATCCGCCTAACGATAATCAGAATGCCCAAATAACAAAAGAAATGGCCACATGAGACTTGTGAAGGGGCAACTTGCATGATAACGTGTCGTGATTTGACTAACTATATTCTCTAGAACAGTCTACTATGCAATGCTATAATGAACAATCTATATTCATCGTCTGGCTGGCAGCTTGCCACAGCTTATGCTTATCACCAAGATACCGGATCCGTCAGGCGCCGAGGAAGGGATGCATAAGAAAGTCTTTGCCATAATATGACAACCAGAGAACTCGGGTTCCCCGATCGGTTTTGACTGGATCGATCATCCGCATATATCTTTCGTTTCACAATGGCAAATATCTAGCATACTATCCTGTCCCAGTCCACCACTACGGCTAATCTCTGGCATTCGACAATCTCCATCGAAACCAACGCATTCAACTAAGTTGAGACTTCCGGCAGAATTGATTAGTGGTGGAAAGTCGCCGGCCCGTTGTGCCTGTTTAACTGAACTGCTGCGGCAAAATCTCGCGTGGTTTGAGAAGCTGGCCAGGACCAGCCCCAGGTGCAGGTGGCTGTCTCGGGCCATGACAGCCCGACACCAACCCAAAACAGTGGGTTCAGTCACGGCAAATCGGGCCCAATGCTCCCGAGAATTGCTTGGTTGTATTCGGTTGACAAACTTGGCTTGAATTGTTTTGTTCCAACTACCTATATACAGTAATACTATACTCGCTACGAGGATGCAATCATACGCTAATCATTTAATCATACATATATCCAAAACGGTTACTCTGTCGAGGCAAGTCGCTCGCGGACAATTAGGAAATCATCCGAAGCACTTTACAGTCGAGAGTGCTTAGGCTTGTAGCCCTCCTCTGCAGCAATAAGCTCAGCGGCCCGCTCACCGCAAGCAAGGACAGTCACCATGGGGTTGATGGTAGGCATCTCAGGGAAGATACCAGCATCGACGATACGGAGCTTGTTGATGCCGCGAACCTTGAGTTCGGGGTTAACGACGGCCATCTCATCTCGTTCGGTATCGCCCATCTTGGTAGTGCCAGCAGGGTGGTAGACGGTGTGGGCTACGCGGCGAGCGTACTCGCTAATCTCATCATCTGTCTCAACCTTGGGACCAGGGGCAACCTCCTGTTTGAGCCACTCCTTGAAGGGGCTCTGCTGGGCAATCTTGCGAGCAGCCTTGATACCATGAACAAGAGTGGCCGCGTCGTAGCCCTCAGGATCAGTGAAGTAGCGGAAGTCAAGGGCGGGCTTGACAGTAGGATCGGCCGAGGTCAAGTAGATGCGGCCACGAGAGCGAGGGCGAGGGATGTTGGGTGTCATGCAGAAAGCATAGCCGTCCTTGATGGTGGGGTATCCAAGACGCTCGGTATTGAGGTGGAAGGGGATCTGGTAGCAGTGCATCATAACATCGGCTGCATCGCCGTCGTTGCCAGCGGCGTTCTTGGGCTCACGTCGAAGGAAGATGCCAGCATCGGAGTCCATGGTGGTCTGGTTAGCAGGAACAGGCTTGTTCAGCTCCCACATGATGATAGTCTCGGGGTGATCCAGAAGGTTCTCGCCGACACCAGGAATATCCTTGACAACAGGAATGTTGAGGGACTCGAGCTGGGCCTTGGGTCCAATACCAGAGTGAAGGAGAAGTCTGGGAGTATCAACAGCACCAGCGCACAGGATGGTTTCCTTGCGAGCGTGCAGAGTGTGCTTCTCGCCAGACTTGAGGGTAACATTGATACCCGTAGCGACATCGTTCTCGACAATGAGCTTTGAGACATGAGCCTCGGTGAGGACTGTCAGGTTAGGACGTCGCTCATCACCTCGAAGAATAGGATGGATATAAGCAACAGAAGCACTGCTACGGTGACCGGTATCAGGGTTGTAGGAGACGGAAAAGAAGCCAGCACCCTGGGTCAACTGACCCTTTTCAGAGATCTCGTGGTTGAAGTCGTGGATGATGGGAATGCCCATAGCCTCGGAACAAGCCTTGACCCAATCCTTGGTCAACTGGTTTCGGTGACGAGGGTGGACGGGGTTCAGCTGGTTACGCAGGTTGTCGACGCTGCGCATGACGGTTTCGAAGTCCCAACCCTTGCAACCCTTGGCGACCCATCGGTCCATATCATGACGGAAAGGTCGGAAGGAGATGAGGGTGTTGTGAGAAGAGCAACCGCCGAGGACCTTGGCTCGCGAGTGTCGGATGTGACTGTTGCCATTGGGCTGCTCGGTTGTGGGATAGTCGTAGTCGAGGTCACCGCCGAGAAGCGACAACCACTCTCGAAGGTTAAGAACATTGTTGAGGCCGAAGTCAGAAGGGCCACCCTCGATCACGAGGACCTTGCGCTCCGGGAGGTAGGCAGAGAGACGAGAGGCCAGTACACAACCAGCGGTGCCGCCGCCGACGATGATGTAGTCGTAAGCATTGCTGGCGGAAGCGGGAAGGAACTCAGTAGTCATGGTGTCGGTTGGTGTAAGTGAATGGGAGGTAAGTACAAGAATGATATGATATGTTAAATGAAGGTATGTATGTCAAGCTCACTCGGACAAGGGGTATCAATGGATGTCGAGAAAGAGGAGTTGAAGAGGAATGAGAATGGGATTGAGAGCTAGAAGAAGGAGTGCTCTTGTACTCGAGAGTCGAGGCGATCAAGATGTTTTTGAATTGAACGACCATCAGCTCCAAGTGGGGTCCCGGATCACGGAAGGGTCCTTTGAAGCAGTATACAGTGTCAATTGAAATGACTTACATGGTGTTTAGTCTCGACTCGATGTACTCTTCCGGTTGCACAAAGTAGCGGTTGGTGGAGGATGTGTGGCGATGATTGGTTGACAGAGCTAACACACTCTCAGCAAGGCTGGTGGGTGGATCAAAACACCAAGAAAGAAAGCGGAGGGCGGCGGCGAGAAGAAACCAACGTCAGGAGTCAGGGAGAAAGCTAGTTTGACCATCTGAATTGCAGAAAAACGAGGCTAGCCGTAGCGGGTCTTGGCGGCTGTCTTACTATGGATGTTTTGTTCTGAAAGACAGGTCTTTCGTCTTCACCGACTTCGGGAATCTGTATTCGGTGATACCGAAGTTGTGATTCTGTAATCGTAATCCAATGTGAAAATGAATAGCCGATATCCGCATGACGTTGTATTATTGTCTGCAGGTCAATTGGGACAGTTATCTTGCTGAACTTGCAGGGCAGAGTGACTGGGGTCAAAAGTCGATTTGCCTTGTCATTTTTCCAACTGCTATCTTGGATGATTTTGCACGATATCAAAGAAATGGCTGTTTAACTCGAAGAATTCTGTTAATCGGCGCATTGAGAAGTACAAAGGTGAATGCCGATATCGTTTCTCTCTTGACGCCTCAACCGCGCAAAGAGCGTTGAAATTACAGTACTCGGTCAGTTGGCCATGCCTTGAACGGTACAGGGTGGGGCCGTCTGACGGCGAGAATTGGAGCAGGGAGAATGGAGACCCGGATCCGGCTTGCAGCAAGGCTCCGACTCAGTCCCAATTTTCCCTGTTTGCCGCATGTACCGCCTCGGCTTAAGGAAAAGCAATAACTTGTTTTCTTGAGCTGTATTGGGGGTTATCTAGGTAGAATAGTACGTAGAAGACAAGGTAGTCACCCGGTACTGAGTCAAGACAGGCAGGCATATGGTTCAAGTTGGCTTCACTCTAAGCATTCCTCCTCATATGACAAGATACGACACAGACAGGATCATCATTCAACAGAAACAGATGTCTAGGCACGTTATCCGAGTATTCGTGGCCTCGCTTACAGATGCATGATACTGAGACTTTTCATCTTTGCAAATGTACGATAAGTTCCTGTTCTGGCTTCGCGTGTTTATCGTTATCAATGAAAATTTATTTATCGAATAAAATTGATCCCACTGCGTCGGTTACCGTACCGTACAGTACAGTAGCCACTACAGTGCAGTATGCTGCAGGGACAGTTGAGTTCACCACTAAAACCCCATACATAGCCATCCCTGCCATGTGCTTGCCAAGTTTGAAGTGTAGCTTAGCATACTGATTAGGTTTAGCGTGATTGGGGTAACATGCCCGTCAGATCGATAATCTTCAAAGATCGAATTTTGAGTCGTGACAATTGGACCGAGAAGAGTGACAGTGTTTACTCCACAGTCCCTTATTTTCTATGTATTTTTATTTTTATTTTTATTTTTATTATTCTTTTTTCTTCCCTTTATTTCCAAGTGCTTGATCCGGTTGATCCGAGTTGCTACAAGAATTGTCTTGTGCATAGATACAGCAAAGATTGAGCCTTGTTTTAGTAAAAACATTATCTTGGGAACTCTTCTTTACCAATGGCAAATACAGACAAAGATAAGCAAGTGCACTGTCTTTGACAAAAAAAGGTTAAGAGCTCGGGCTGAACGAAGGAAGAAGCTCTCAAGATGGTGGGTGGTGTTTCCTTCTGCTCTCGTCCTGTAGCTAACTGAGCTAACTCACCAATGACGTGAATATCTCCACTACCGTCTCCACTCCACAGCCACCCAGACTTGGCGCTGTTCGGCATTGTCTAGACTCTGCATCTTCTTACGAGGCAATGCGAGCTGAGAGGATAACATCGGACTATTTTGCTGGTATCTGCACTGAATTTTGAGCCAACCATTTTGTAAGCAAAGAGAGGGTCTCGGGTCTCAAGCTCAGACCAAACGACCCCCCCAACTAACAGCCAGTAAATAGATACTGTAGTTCAAGAATACGATGGTTTCATACTGTAAGGCTGTACAGTAGTAGACGCTCAGATCATACGGAATAGCCTTCTCAGCTACTGTATTCCCATGTTGCACGCCGATAGCTCGAGTCATGTTCAACCCTATCTCCAGACTCAAATCTCAACCCCAGACTTGCCAGTCTGTCCGTTCACGTCACAGACAAGGCATCACGAGCAGAAAATTTGCTACATAGCAGGCCAATACAAGAACGGAAATGAGAGACAGATCGAAGCTACACTACTTGGTTTGAACCCTTTAGGTTACTCTTCATCTTGTACTGTATCAGATACTCGACAAGATTCTCATTGGTTGCTCAACTCTACTGTGCTTTCACAGTATGACTTGGACCCGCGTCATTGTATCTTGCTAGAAGAGGAAGGTACCCGGCATCAGTCAAAAGTGGGGCTTGACGGCACTTGCACAGTTGCACTTGCCTCCATCCCGACTGCCTTTATTATCTGACTTACATCCATCCATTCCATTCTCCACACAAGCAAAAGGTACACAGAGAGCATCCAGACAAATCAGAATACCTTACCTTACCTTACCGACCTACTGTATATCCTTCGGTCCAGGCACTTACTCTGCCGTGATTACTCTTGTCTCTCTATCTATTCTGTGATCTTTCTACCATCTACCCTTTGAGCTACAATGACTTTCCCTTCAGAGATTCACACTTTCCACTCGGGACGACCTCAACCCGAGTCCTCCTCCTCATCTAACACCTTTGTATCTGTCGACCCAAGCACTGCAAAGCCTCTCGCAACTATCTACACTACCACCCCCGACCAACTCAACCAGACAGTCGCAGCTGCCAAGGCTGCATTCCCTGTTTGGTCCCAAACACCAGCTCCTGAACGTGCTGCCATTCTCCTCAAGGCAGCTTCTATTCTACGAAAACGCAACGATGAGCTAGCATTGACCGAAACACTTGACACTGGCAAGCCCTTGTCCGAGACTGCAGCCGTTGATGTTGCAACTGGTGCCGATGTTCTCGAGTACTACGCACATATGGCTGCTGGCAGCTTTCCTGGCCAGAACACTCGCCTTCGTCCCGACGCTTTTGTCCTCACAACCCACGAGCCCCTAGGAGTTTGCGCTGGCATTGGTGCTTGGAACTACCCTATCCAGATCGCTCTCTGGAAGTCAGCACCTTGTCTAGCTGCTGGCAACTGTATGGTTTATAAGCCTAGTGAGGTCACTCCACTCCATGCCGACACCCTCGCCCAGATCTACATTGAGGCAGGTGTACCTCCAGGAGTCTTTAACGTTGTGTATGGCGATGGCGTCGCTGTTGGCGCCCCTCTTGTGGCCCACAGTGACATTGCCAAAGTGAGCTTCACTGGTCAAGTAAGCACGGGCAGCAAGGTCGCCAGTCAAGCAGTCAAGGATATGAAGGGTGTTACTATGGAACTTGGCGGAAAGAGCCCGCTTGTTATTCTGCCTGATGCAGATGTCGAGGAAGCAGCTGACACAGCCATGGTTGCCAACTTCTTTTCCACGGGCCAGGTGTGCACCAACGGAACTCGTGTGTTTGTCCCAGACACCCTTTTGGCTCAGGTCGAGGAAGCTATTGTCCAGCGATGTCGAGAGGGAATCCGTATGGGTCTACCACAAAAGAGCACCACCAACTTTGGACCCATGGTCAGCGCAGCACAACAGGAGAAGGTCAAGATGTACATTGAGCATGGTCGCTCAGTAGACAGGGCAAAGGTTCTCTTCGACGGTTCAAAAGAATCCAGAATGCCGCAACCGTCATCTGATGGCTTCTGGGTTCACCCGGTCGTCTTTACAAACTGCACAGACAACATGCGAGTGGCAAGAGAAGAGATTTTTGGTCCCGTCATGTGCATCATGCCTTACAAGACACGGGGACTTTCCCGCCAAGAATGGGTGTCGGATCTTATCACTCGAGCCAACGATACCCCTATGGGTCTTGCTGCTGGCGTCGTCTCTTCTGATGTTGGGCTAGCACATGAAGTCGTGCAGAAGCTCGATGCAGGCATTACTTGGATCAACACATGGGGTGAGTCTCCTGCTGAGATGCCTGTCGGAGGCTGGAAGATGAGTGGTATAGGACTAGAGAATGGGCACGAGGGTATTTCTGCCTATATGAGAACAAAGAGCACATTAGTCCAGCTTGGTAAGGGAGCTTGCAAGGGTGTATTTTCTAAGCTATAGGAATCTACGATAAATTACTTTAATAAAATAGTTACTTAAAATACTTATATAAGTTAATTTATTTTAATAAAAGCTTTCTTTTTTATTATATTATTAACTTATATTATATTATTACAAGAATAAAAAGTAATTTAAAATAAGAAAAAATAATAAGAAAATAATAAAATTATATAATAATT
>JABCJV010000276.1:0-83845 GCA_013184325.1 Fusarium luffae
CTGTCAACAGGTGAAGGGGGAGGAGCTCGTGGCGCCATTGAAGGGTATCGTCGCGAGTTGCGCAGAAAGTCTGTGTCTTGAAGCAACGGTATCGGTGTCAGGGAATGTTGGTTGCTGGGCATCGTTTCTCTCGGCAGATATGGTCGGGCAGTAGATGACCGTATCGGCGTCATAGAGTATCGTTTGTCGGTCATCTTTCACTTTTGTAATATTTATTGTGACTGTAAATGAGGGATAAGGAGATTGCAAAGGATGGGAATTCATTCTTTCTATATAGCTACTCTCAGTGCATGATCGAAACTTTCTTATGGGCTCGGTCTATAGACTTTGGTTTACACCTCTTCTTCGTTTACTACAGACTTTGATCTACTCCCTTCGTTCAACATAACCTTTCGTCAACGAATTTACTCTCTTTCCCTTCACTTGCTACCTTAACTCAAAAATCCGTCAATCCACAAGCATCCATCTCCCCCTCAATAAAACTTAGCAGATCAAAGTACTCTCCCATCAAAGCTACTTCTTTAGTGGCTTTGCGTGTAAGTTCATCGTACTGCTCCTGGAACTTCTTGTTGCCCTCCCTCTGCGGGAGGAGTAGCTTCATTTCTTGTTCCTGCTGGTGGAGAACCTCGAGGTTCTTGACACATTCGTTGTGCTGGGCGAGACAGTAGGTGTAGTATTGGAAGAGCTCTGCTTTCTCGGCTTCGGTCCAGACGTCGCCTGAGGCGACTTCTTTTGACTTTGTTTTCTTCGTGGTGGGCTTTTCTCCTCGACGGGGTGCCTTTGGCCTTGATTCCTTCATGATGGACTTTTGTTGCAGATGAATATTGGCGAAGGTCGGAAGCAATGTCTTATTTGGTCTTTCTACTTTCGGCTAGGTCTCTCAAAGGTCTTTAAATCGTGAAGACTAGAAGAAACGTACGTAAAAGCCTTGCTCATTGTTGCAAGTTATAGATGTTTGAACATGTCCGATCGAGCGTTGTCTTGATAGATGCTGCTCTGTTCTCGTGACATCAAAGAACAAGCTTGGCATCCATGACACCGCAAACTTTATTTAAAAGAATATCACTTCAAATAAGAGCGGTTTTTGTCACTATAGAGCCTTGTTCAAAACCTTCCAAGTTATTATCTTTCTGAACCTGGTCTTTGGACACCGATTCAGGTTACGTTGCACGGGAGGAACATATTTTGATGTACACTTCAAGTTGACATGACCGTTGCTCGTTCAACACGTCAGTTTTAATCTGGTTACATATCGGCTAAAGCGAATGCCACCGCCAAACAGTAAAGGACACTTGTTGACCTTGTTCTTGCTAGGAGTCTATATGAAACATCCTTCTTCTCTCCTTTCTGTGAACTATATACCAATGTTCCGTCGAGGCTGTAAAAGTCCTCGCCAAAAAGCAGTTACCAGCCTCAATTGTGCTGGTTTGAACTGTACGACTTGATGACTGACCTTCAGAAACCTCAAATAGGTCCCCAGCCTCCATCGTCTCCAATTTCCCTCTTAGCAAGTGGACACTTGCAAGATAAACGCATCTTTCCAAAATGAACGCGGGGGATATACCTATCATTATCCTCCTCTTCACCAAGTTCAGCCATTATCGCTTCACGCAGTTCTTTTGCCCACGTTAATTGTGGTCCTTTTGATCGGCGTTCTCCCTCACTATTGAAAGTCTCGATAACGTCATTTCGTAGGATGTTCGGTGGCTCGCCGGCAGGCCATATGTGATAACAGCGTCGTCCCGTTTTCTCTCTTCGATTCACAATGACGAGCGTTATTGTCGGCGAGGAGGGCGTCCACAAGCCGAGGGATAATCGCTGTTGAGAGAGCTTGATTATTTCCGTTCCTTGCTCCTTCGCTTCGGGGTACAAAGACCGAGGCCCAGGAATTGGGTAGGCGGTGTCTTGTTTACTGATACAGAAGATGAGCTGAGGGAATGGCGCGTTTGCGAAGTTCCAATTCCCATTGCGCATCTTGTTCGGAATGTGCAAATAATCAGTTCTGGGGTTAAAGTACCCGTGAGGCATTTCCTCTGGCGGAAAGGCCTCCGAAGGAAATCTTGGAAAAGACTTGAATTGCCCGAGGGCTAGACTTCGAGAGTCCCGGTTGACGAGCAACGCGACTGGTAGAGGTGGCGACGCAATGTTTGGGAAATTGATAACTTGGCATCCTTCTGGTCGGCCACAAGGATGTCTTTCATCAGGGCCAGGGATGATATAATGGATCTGAAAGTCTGGGTAGGTATACTTCCAGATCTTAAGTCGGAGCTCTGTGGGGAGTTCTGAGAAATAATCGAATGTTGTTGGACTACCTGTGACAGGAGGAGGATCTTCGTGTTTTTGTGGGTTGATTGGGTCCGTCATTGTTGGCATTGAAGTTGCTTCAACGGATGCGACAGAGGTTATATTGATGCATGGGCGAGTATCTTATGGTCTTTACCTGTGTTGGTTTAGAGGATAAGAAGATATAAATAGCCCACTTGAGCGAAGGGACAGATTGTATGCTGCAACTCGGAGATGGAAAAGCCATTATCCGAGTAGGCAACTGTCCAGCATTCGGTAAGAATGGAAATCCTACGAAGACTTGGCGTAAGCGCTATCTCACTGATGCTGCGGCTGTGTGTTTCCTGCGCCTACAAATCTACCGAGAAGGCTACAGATATCAGACTCCATCTCAAGTGACACATCGTTGCCAAGAATTAATCGAATGGACAGTCTGTTATATTCGAGACTAGTAGTTAGTGAGCCAATGGGCATAATGGGCTAAGGACTGAATTCTCACCTCAAGTCAAGAGTCCCTCTCAATTACTATTCCTTCATCTTTGACCGCCTACAGGAGGAAAGAATGAGTCAAGTTAAAAGAGGCGAGACGCTCCCTTGGGGGTCCTTGCCAGTTGAGCGTTACCTAATTGTAAGTGACTACTTAACCCATGGTTCGCATCGACTGACACGTTAGCATAGAACAAATGGGATCCATTCTCAACTCTCACTATTGAACAGCAACGAGACGAACTTGTGAAAGGTTTCCTACAAGTGGGTGATATCTCGCCTTTCGCTTCCGCAACCGATGATAGAACCTCAACAGAGTTCATCCAATAAATGCTAGCGCCCTGGCGCCCGGAGAAGCTTCGCCAGATAGCAACCAAATACGATCCTCGGCATCCACTATTCGAAACAATCGTCGTATTACGCACTTACTACGGTGATGGCAACGATGAGAAGTTCAATCGCTGGATGAAGGACGCGATCGAAGTCTTTGAAGAAATGGATCCGTATGGTGATTTGTTCGGTGAGCCTGAAGATAGGTGGTGGCGCATCCTTGATGACGCTTCGCTCTTCGACATGGGTTCCGAGAATTGGCAAAGCGTATACAAAGTCTTTCCCGAACTAGCAGCACCGGAGCTTCGACGAGACTTCAATCAAAGCGACATCAGAGAAGCCAAAGACCTGGTATCAAATCTTTGCGAGTCCCGAGAGCCAGAAGAAGACGACTATGAAGATGCTATCTGCGCTGTAGCTAAGACTGGATTTTGGTTGATCGTTGCTGATGAAGATGAGGAGTTACTTCTTGTCTTCATGGATAAGAAAGGTAACGTTATTAGACAAACGGGTATCGAGCCTGAAGCACTACCAGATCTGCCTCATTACATTCTGCGCGGGTCGATTACTGAGTCCGGGTTCTGGACGGATGCAGAGGTTGGGAAGAAGTATAAGACTAGAGGGGAGATCATGCGCGCGGTGTTGCCACTTGTGATGGCCGAGGATGATTGATTTACGCTTGAAATTGGACGAATAAAGTATCAATAGCCTTGACATGAGCTCGTCATTAATATCGTTCAAGATACTCTTCTATGGCGCCCCAGCGACTCGTTCCTCCGCAAGCTCAACACCAAACATCTGAATGGCCCGATTCATACGTTCAAGCCCCTCAAGTAAATACTCCTCATGATGAGCAAACACAACACGAAACCAACCAGATACATCAGTACCAAAATCATTCCCAGCTGCAACAAAGATCTTATTCTTCAGCAAAACATCCGTCATCTTGGCTTCCATACTCTTCAGACCCTCCTCTTGTTCCTTTGCCAGAGAGTCTATCGCTGCTTTATTAGGCGCAAATAGGTCGGCCCATACAAAGAGTCCAGCGTTGGAGCCTTCTTTGTATGGGATGTTGTGCTTCTTCAAGAAATCGGTGGCCAGTTGGTAGTTCTGAGCAAGACGTTTTCGGTTTGTTTTGATGTAGCTTTTTAGAAAGGCTTCGTCTGAGAGGGTGCTTGAGGCTGCTAGGTCGGATAGTGACGAGGGACCGGAGAAGTCTGAATTTGCTACACAAGAGCGCATGAAGTCTTCGTTGCGGGTGATCAGACAGCCGACCCTGATACCGTTTGCGCCAAAGTCCTACGACAATGTCAGCATTTCCCTTCATCTATTCGAGTTTTAGATCGGACCTTGCTCATTCCCCACATGCAGTGTACGAGACTTTTATCAATCAAGCCCTCCGTATCAATGGAAAGCGCTGAAGTGAACCCAGGTGCATCGGGAACCGCGGGATTCTCCCAGACTGATAGAGCGTAAATTTCGTCGCAGAGAAGATGCAGGTTGTGCTTTTGACAGAGTTTCATGTAGGCTTTTATGACCTCGGGGGTATAGCAACGACCTATGTTCTTAACTAGTGATTCGTATTCCGGGCAAGAGACTTACCTAGCGGGTTATGTGGATTGCACAAGAGGAAGACTTTGACACGTATGCCCTTCTGTTGAGCTTCAAGAAGAGCCTTTTCGTATATCTCCACAGTTTCAAGACTGAAAGGATCGACGTCTCCAAAGGATACGCCGATAATCTTGGCCCTATAGTATGTTAGCAGATGTGAATTGCACATAAGGCCCGGTGCCTTACTCGGCTCGATAGCCAAAGTCAATGGGAAAATTCCCATAGTACGGTTTTCCAAGCAAGACACCGTCACCTTTGTCACAGAGCGAGAAGCCACTAAGCTCAATTGCCTGGCCAACACCTGAAGTAACGATTAGTTGATCTTTGGTTACAGCTTCGTGAGGATTAAAGTTCTGGTTGATGAATCTTGCAAGGATATTTCGTGTACGATGGGAGCCAGAGAAGCCATCTCCACAGGTGAGCGAGTGGCTGTTTATACTGAACTGAAGGATATCAGCATGAATTCCCATTCTTGTAGGGTGAATTACATTGTCGGTCATATGCTGCATTAATTCTTCATGCATCAGTGTCTGCGGATCGTTAGCTCATGGATTGTCTCAGCCTTCCCAAGTTTTTATTTACGTTCTCGGCTATACCCAGACTGACATATCCGCCTGGGTTCGTCTCTGGGTGCCATAAATCACTGAGGATGTTCAGAAGAGGCATTCTGTACTCGGGCGAGGCGAAGACCTGGCCCCTAGCAGAGAGAGTTGAGTTTGAAGCTGCCATTGTGACGGTGAATTGTTAGGTTGCTGCTGCTGTATACTTGAATTGTTCTTCTTGATCTTTTCAACCCGAGTAATAGAGCACTCTTATATATCATTAATTGAGACGCGTAACGCTATTCCTGCAGGATTGACATCGTGGCGCACCGCCGCACGCCAAGGTCACTGTCACCTGAAGGGCGCAGATGACATCACTATCTATGCAACACACAAACAATCACACTCAATACAGTACATGTCATATCATGATCACATTCTCATCAAATTCCTTCTGATTACTTCCCAAATGCCAATACCAAAAGATCTTCAAATCTCGAACCATCATTAACCCCCCAGCTCAGCGCCGTAAACTGACTTAAAGTAACCAAAGCCGGACTCTTCGTCCTTGCCGCAGCAACATCCCACTCTTGCTCTGTCCGTGTATCCCATAGTTGAGTACGTAGATCAAATGGCAATGCCTCGATACAGAGTGAGTGAATGGTATACCCTCTCTTCAACGAACTGTATACCGCGAGGAGGATATTACACACCAATATTGTCCGACGAACATTTTCTGAGAATAGCCATGCTTGCCACGGACTTAGTGTGCTGGGCAGTTGAGTAGGTGCTTTCTGCCAGAGGGTGTGGGTTAAAGCCCACATAGATTCGTTGTCGCGCTCTATTTGATCTGCGTCGGGGTCGCTGCAGGCGAGGAGACGGATTATTTGGGCGAGGATTATTGACTGGGCGTAGGCTAGTGTTTCTGGGAATGAAGAGGCTTGTGTTGATGAACGGAGCAGACGACGGATTGTAGATCGGAGTGTATGGAGACGGTGGTCGGCGAGATAGTTGCCACCGACTTGGAAGCTGTAGCATATGTCTTTAACCTCTCGGAGTTGAGACGGTAGGTCCGTTTTGTATATGCTGGGGTGGATAAAGGCGATTATGTTGTCCTCTGCGAACTCGCCTGGAAAGCTTTGCAGCATATCGTATAGGCGATGGAGTGATGTTTGATCAAAGACCCGCACAACTTCAAGGTGCAAGGGATTGAATATCCTCAGACCACCTTCTTTGGGCCTGCTGACGACACTCAGCTCATTTGGCCATGAGATATCTAGTCTTGCCAGTGGAGGTCCATCGCGAAGGACTTGTCGAATGTAGATTTGTAAGCCAGTGTCCAGGTCCCCACGGACCACAAGCAATGAGAGAGTCTGGCTATCTGGCACAGTATCCAATCTCTGGCGCTTTTTGATTGGCTTTATCATGTTTTGGGAATGGATGTCGGCAGTTGCAGGGGCCGGTTGATTGATGTAGCAGCATTTGATGCGCTTGGCAGAGCATCGTTCGCAACAGGGAGTGGCCAGATTGCAGCGACGTCTCGCTTTGACACATGCTTGACAGGATCTTCGGAGAGGTGTCATTTTCGATTGAGGGGATTGTTACGAAACTTGAGGGTAAGGGTGGAGTGGAAGTGTTTGATGAAGTGATGTGAGAATGTTGAATATAAAGATACGACCCAGCGCTTGAGCGATGACAAATTGGCTGTTCTCAGGCGATACTGCACTAACAAGTATGCACGTTATCAGCCGCCATTTTGTTAGTGCTTCAACTGTGTACTCTTATCTTATCAGCTCCCTAGTTCCCGCCACTGAGCTTGAGCTGACGCTAATGCTTAGAAAGGATTAGTTTCCACTGACCGGATGAAAGAGGTTTAGTCTCCACTAGTTCGTGAGACCATCGTCTTCATAAGATGTGAGTTGACAAAGCGATATGGAAGCCTTGATGCTGATAAATGCACGAAATACACTGAATGTATGACAGAGAGGATGGAATCAGAGATCTATAAGTAGCTGGGACCCTACCACTGTTTTCTGATTCTTATTCCGACAGCAATCCATCGTGTCTCCACCAGAAAAGCATCACCTACCCTATCCACAACATCAAACTCTTGCTATCTTCAACATGTCCGGCGAAATTAAGAATGTCATGATCCTCGGTGTAAGCTCAAGGACCTTCAGCCTCTTATACGCCCAGGTCTAATACATTTACTAGGGTCGTGGAAACTTGGGACCTTATCTTATTGCTGCTCTGATCAAGACCGGCTTCAATGTGTCAGTACTGAGCCGCGCTTCATCAACCAACACGGACGCAACCTTTCATGGCGCTACCATCGTCAAGTCCGACTACACCCTCCCATCTCTTGTTGAAGTTTTCACTGGCCAGGATGCCGTCATCTCGACACTGTCGACAGCCAACATCGCTAACCAAAAGACCGTCATCGACGCCGTTGCAGCTGCGAAGGTCAAGCGCTTCATGCCAAGCGAGTTCGGAAGTGACACTTCGGTCGACAGCCTTGAGGATATGGCACCCTTTCTGAAAGGTAAACAGAATGTCATGGATTATGTCAAGAGTAAGGAAGTTGAGGGATTGACTTGGACTGCGATTTTTTCTGGACCTTGGATTGACTGGGTGAGTCTTCCATACAAACCACTCTCATTCGTTTGAAGCGCTAACTGTGGACATTGTTAGATGTTGATTGAAGGGCAAGGCCTGCTTTGTCTAGACGTCAAGGCCAAAACCGGCGAACTTGTAGATGGAGGTGAACCAAAGTTTACCACCACGACCGTATCTCAAGTCGGCGAAGCCACAGCTGCTGCACTCCTCCACTCCGAGGAAACCAAGAACCAATACGTCCATATCTCGTCGTACAACACTACTCAGAATCAACTTCTTGAGGCTCTGGAACGCATCTCTGGAGCCAAGTTCGCCATGAAGGAATTGAGCCAGACGGAACTCTATGCGCGAGCCACAAAGCACGTTGAGGAAGGTCGATGGACTACTGGGTATTACGAGCTTGCTGCTTCGACTACGTACAGCGATGACCCGGTCACTTATTTTCCGGATAAGGCGGAGCATTGGAATAAGGTGCTTGGGCTTGCACAGGGTGAGGGCTTTGACGAGATGATCGCTCGGGTACTGACGACCGTGGGTTGAGGTGAGGCTGGCGAATGCAACGCTCGCTTTGACATCCATGAGAAGCTATGAGTCAAGAACTGACTTTGGTCAATGAAGGATTGTAGTATTCAGAGTGTTTAAATATTTTATTTCTTTGTAAGGGTATTGCGTATATCATTTTGTGACTAGTACGAGCCCATCTCGCCTGTCTTCAATTTGCCTCCATCCGTAACTCATATTCGTAATAAACTTAGTGCCAAAGAGCATCGTTGGGCTTGATACCCTTCTCCTTGCAGTAATCGTAGTACATCTTAGCAAAGCTAAAGATATCGAGAGTAAACTTCAAGCTATCATCATCGTTGAGGAACTCAATGCTGCCGGAAACAGTGAAGACAATATCCGTGTTATCCTCGACGGACAGGGTGTGGATGACGCCAGGGTTCTCGCAAACCCAGTCACCAGGACGGGCAACCCAGTCGTACCTGAAGGATTAGCAACGTGGTATGCATGGTATGAAGAGGGTACTCACTCCTTGTAACCCCATTCTCCAGACATGGTAATGGCTGTAACGGTACCACGGTGTCGGTGCTTGCCCAGGCTGGCAGCAACTGGCGATCGCAGACCGACGACGAAAGTACCGGTTCGGTTGTCCATGCGCATGGGCTTCAGCTCAATAGGCCCAATCCAGGGAAACCAGAGCGTATCCTTCTTCTCGCTGATGTAGACGTCGGGGGCGCTGTACTTGTCGGTGAAGGCAAGCTCCTCACGCTCGGCGGCGTTGAGGACTGAGCCATCCTTGGGATGCGAGGGAAGGGTAGTCTCCTTGGCGGAGACGGGCTCGGGGACGAGATCCTGGGTGGTAGAAGGAGCCATGATGTGCAGGTATGTGAGTCTCAGTTGAAGTGGTAGTGTAGTTCTTGAAGAGGAAAAAGAAAAGTTAAGTTGCCAAGCTAGAGAAAGTCAACTTTATGCTGTGCAAGCAAGCTGAATATTAAAAGACCCTGTGGCGGGGGGAATTACAATTCATGATGAAACGATTGGTCGGGGTGAGGCGCGATCGCCGCGTTGGATAATAGTTAGTCTCGGGCATACCGCCATTTCTAGGCTTAGACTCGAGTTCGCTTCGAGATACCCCGGCATTTGCTGTCTGGTCCACTACGGGATACCGCCTGATAGCCCACAATAGCTCTACCGCTCTAACAGTCGCAACGGTTAGGGGTCCAAAGACTGTTGAGACATATTGATATGTAAGTCCTGACTGATGGGTGATCGACAAGACTATCAGCCGCTTCCCTTCCAGACTTCGAAGATTCTCTGGACAATATGCATACGTGTATGCACAGACCAGCTACCCTTGCACAAAAAGGACAAAAACCTCAGGAACCAGACGAAAGATTGCTGTTCGACTCCACAAGTCAAGACTAAAGACGGGGAAGCGGACTGAAGGAAGCTCGGAACCCACCCATGTCGACAAAAGGAGGGACTCCAGATTGAATGCGACATAACGGCTCCGCATGAGACTCTTCACGTTAGAATGAGATAATGCAGACAGTTTCATGCCAAGTATGTGACAACCGTTTTGCCGGTAGAAGTGACAGGTTGTGGCGTTTGGGTTCATATGAGATGTTAATGCAAAAAAAAAGGCTGAACACACCTCCGCGCTGTCAAGGAGATTGTCAGAATTAACGTTGGCCGGTGTATAAACTAGACACCGGTTAGACCCTTTTTTCTACTGCGTTGATGCTAACGTTGTTTAGCGAAATCAACAATCACTCTCGCCTCGTTTTACCTACCACTAGTTTCCTCAACACCATTCCTCTTTGCTCTAGACTCTTCTTCAGCAAGGCTGATTGCGACGGGGAAATCAAGACGGCCGCTAGACGGCAATCTTTTGTTCCGGGCGGTAGACACCGTTCGGGTTAGGTGGAAGGATCCGATAATCCGCGTAACAATTGTCCTCCTCCTAGCGCCGCCTCATAATTACAGGGGAGTTCGCCACTTGGTGTGTTGTTGTGATTGTCGTAGAAAAGATGGACCAAAGTGCTGGAATTGAGAAGTGATGAAAACAATTCTCGAAGACACTGCTTACGCCAAGAAATGCAAAGAAGCTTTCGTTTGCTGTTGTTTCGTCTGTTTGTGTGCCGAGACATGACATCGTTATTCCCCTCTGCAATATCCGGGTTCAATTGATAGCGCATCCTTCGTTTGTCACTTGACTAAATGATTACCGTATTCACACTGGCACGTTGCACTACCATGAACCTGAGGCAGAAAACTAATTCCTTCGCGTCAATCCGAAAACCACCTATTTCCGGTCAATCTCTCACAGTGAAATAATTTTCCTGCTATAGGGCATTGATTCATGCTTAAATCTTTCTCCCCTCTCTGGCTACTCCCGTGTCGCCCACTTCCCTTCTTTTCGTCATTAAAAAAGTGCCACAAAATTGAGTTTAAGCTCTGACAATTCTCTGCCTTCCAATACGACTCCCAAGTTCCAACGGGGGCTTCGCAGGCTAGGACCCTAATCAGTCTTAGCTTTGGGCATCCTTCAGGGGATGACCCGGCTTGGGAGTGGGAACTCGGCACCTAAAAGCCCACCCTTGAACCAGTGACGCTCGCCAAGACGGGCTTGGTTTTGTGTCTTTTCTGTTCCAAGAATTTCACTGTACGAAAAGATCGTCGCTAAGTCCGAGTAATAATAATTAATTGTTCGCTTGGGTTTAGTTCCACTGGGTGTTCGTTTCAAAGAACCCGGAACGAAAAGAATACCTAATTGAGTGAAGAACAATCCATCTGCAAGGCACGAACCCCCCTGTGGGATTGTACATATTCCCGTTCCATCCTCTCGGGTTTTGATCCCAGCCTTTTCTCTCCTGTTGGTTCTCTGCTATTCTCGTTCCTTTTCGCCTCGTCTTACCAGACCATTGGGTCTTTGTTTCTGTTTTATTACTTGCATCTGTTGGCTGGTGCACGACTCACCATGGAGTCCAAACAAACCGACCTCTGGGCCGTGGTCTTCATCACATTCGCCGCAGCCACCATCATCACAGCAATGCGACTGCTAAGTCGTCGCCTCAAACACATACCGTTATCTTGGGACGATTACTTTGCGCTGTGTGGATATGTAAGTTAGGTTTTCACTTCCTTCTGATATCCCTGCTAACTTTGTTCCTTCAAGGGCATATCCATTGGTTGGGTCGTCATCATCCCGTACTGTACGTCTTATATCCGCGGCCGAATCGAACGATGCGCTGACTTAACATAAGGGATCAATCATGGCCTTGGACTGCATATCACCGATGTCATCGAGATAAAAAAAGTCGAATTTGATGGATGAATTATACGAAGCGAAGCTCCTCCTCTTCATCGCCGAACTCTTCTACGCATTTGGTCTTTTCTTCGCCAAGATCTCAATTCTGAGTCTTTACTGGCGCATGTTTCGCGTTACAGGCATTCGACTACCGATTCAGATCCTCTTTGGTTGCTCATTCGTCTGGATTACGTTCCGAGTAGGTGCATTGCCGACATATATCCCGACTCGACTAATTGGTGGTAGATCTTTATGGGAATCTGGCATTGCGTGCCTGTGGAGAAATTCTGGGATGATAGCGTTGAAGGGTACTGCGCCATTGAAGACAAGAAATTCTTCTTTGGAACGACGCTGGTGCATGCTATGATCGATATCGCTATTCTGGTTTTGCCCATGTGGCAGATTGGTCGACTTCAGCTCCCAGCGATTCAGAAGGCTGGCATTATGGTCATGTTTACCTTTGGCTTCTTTATCTGCGCTGCTGCCATTCGATTAATTGTCGCCGCTCGCGTTTTCGACGATAAATCAGCCGATATCACATGGAATATCTGCGACATTGTCATCTGGGCAACCGTAGAAGTCAACCTCATCAACGTGTCAGGTACGCACCCCTCCACCTCCATCCGTACCTCAAATTCTAACAGTGCTATAGCATCCCTCCCTACCATCCGCCCCGCCTGCACATTCCTCTTCATGTGCCAAAACCCACGAACCCGAACCGGCGCCAGCTCAGGCAGCTACCCCAACAACTACAGCCGAAGCCAAACCAAACAATCCATCCGTCTCGACACCATCAACAAGACCAACAAGGCCAACGACGAATCAAGCTCTACGCATCAACTTGCAGAGTCCGACGACGGTAACAATCGTGTATCCTCAGACTTTGAGGCGCATGCTAGGGATCGGTTTAGACCAGCTGGAAACGAATACACTTCTACTGTTACGGGTCAACGGACGAATTCTGGTGGTGGAGAGTATGGATCTAATTTTGGTGGTATTCTTGTAAAGAACGAGACTACGGTGCATGTTTCTCAACAGTGATAGGCGGATACAAACAGAACCTGGTCATATTAAGCAAAGCAGAGCGTTGGTTATTGTAAAACTAGACTTAGGAAATTTAATGAGCAGATTAGCCCCTAAACTTGTCAAATATTGCATTGGAACGTGATACAGAGATGCAACCTCGACAGTCAGAATAGAGTCGCTTCTCCACAACCAATGCGTCTCTTCCCCACGGTAGCATCCTCAAATGGTTCGAGTACCTTCGGCACCTCAATTCTACTCTCTTTTCGGAAACTCGTACGTTCAAAGAATGAAAATTCTATCATAGCGTACGCCCGCCTCACTATTCCCCGTCGGCAAAAAGGAAACGACGATCCAGGGGTTCTGGGTTGCTCCCTTTGTGGGGTGACGTTGCACGGCAAGTTCCGTTGAAGACAACAAGGTTCCATACAGTATCGTCAATCAGTTAGGAATTTCCGTAATGGAAGTAACGCAAGTTTTACCAGCGTCTTAGCTGCGCGACATTGACGGCAGACGCCTGACAAGCGAAAGTTTATTAGTGGTGATGCCCAACTGCAGATCCCAGGCCCAGAACGCGCTAATCTATGGTCTAGTGGCAGCGCCAGAAACCCAGTGCCGCGTCGGATGTGGAATTGAGTTTCGGGTGTTGGGTTGGTTCTGTTTTATGGCGTGCTGGTCATTTGTGATCATCTTGGTTATGATCGTCTTGGGTGAGACAGATCGAGACGAACCAACAACCAGCATGCAAAAACAAGGTTCTGACCAACAACCTTTGACCTGAGACATCTGCCAAACCTGATTGACAGGCAGGGATCTTTACTAGCGAACCAACAACCATCGTAGGATCTGTCAAACGACTGTACAGTAAGTAGGTGAGGCTGGAAATTCCTAGCTCGGGTCAATTGCTAGTGTATTCGTAGTCGTGAGCGTGCATGTCTAGCGGCCCTCTGTGCTTGCATGGCTTGAGTCTGGGGAAATGGCTATAGCTTCCGCGCTTGTTAGATTCGTCATCTTTAGAGTTTACGGGAAGAAGTATCCTTGTTAGAACAGTAGATCACGAGTTATCTATCCTGGAGGATGATCTACGGACTGCAATTCGCGGCCGCAGAGATTGATAAGAAAGAGCAGCAGCAGGGAACAGTCCCTTGCAAACCTTCGCTTGGATACATAGTTTAATAGTACCTGCATCCGAAGATACCGAACGGTCATAGCTTTTGGAATCATTTGACGATGCGATAGGCTTTATGGAAAGTTTAGAACTTGGTTACTTGGGAATGAAGTAGCAAGCTTTCCTGCTTCAGACAAGGGGCATTCAATCACTCCCTCAAATGTTACTGTAGATCATTTTTACTTAATCAAGGTTCATTGGGAACATCCGTACATCCGCGGGACGAGCAACGAATAGATTGTGGCCTATAATTCTTTTTGAATGTTTGAACCAGTCTCTTTTTATTGAGCGCTCGAGGCTATGTAACCCAACCCAAGCATTACCAGCCCTGATAAACAGCCCTTCATTAAATTACCCGTCTAGCAAGTGCACTTGGCCAGGCAGAGGAGAGGAATGCCAGGAACCTGGTCACACTGACCCTGGAGAGCACAAGTACCACCAACACACTCGGACTTGCAAGGCTCAAGGGTCTTGGGGTCAGAGTAGAAGAGACCACCGTTGTTGCAAGCGCTACATCGAATTAGTACTCCTATCCTAAGATCCAAGGGGAAAGACTTACGCCTGAGCGGCGGTGGCGATAGCCAAGATAGAGATGATGGAGAATTGCATTTTGAATATTTGTTGAGATTGTTTTGTTTATTTCCAGAACCGGGCCGTCGGCCTCTTCTTATAGAGCTTTTCAATCAATATGACCTGTTGGAAATCCAGGATTCAATCCTTCAGCGACTTCCACATTCCTATTTTTGACGAACCGATGCTGACAGTATGCATAAATCGTAAGGGTAGCAGAAGAGTTGTCCGTCGGAGCTTATGGTACAAGAATAAAGCAGTATACAAGCTCGACTGAGATCGCATAAACTGAACAGGCTATTTCGTCGCTCATGCTATCCTTCTGGCTCCCTGACTGCACCGTGTTGTAGCGAGCTTGTACCTGCCAAATACAGTCTAGAGTCACCTGAAGAAGGATGGTTTTGCATGAAAGCCCCTGCCGGGCCGTTCCTTTATTTCCGTTCAAGTCGTGTCTGGTTGGCGCGTTCCGATAGGCCCGGCAAGTTCTGACGGGGCCGAGCAGGGATAAGTCACCTTTCGGATGGGTTGCCGGTAGCTATACGAGATGCACTTCTAAGCGCGGATTTATGGATAAGTGAATCAATTGGCTAAATTGCGCATATGGGGATTATCTGAGTATGCATTATCTGGTATGATATGTCACTGTACGTGAATAGCATTCTGGGCTTCTGGCGGTGTGAGGTTGCCAATGCATAGAGCGAACCGAAACACTAAGATCTATATACAATAGCTCTAGTTACTGTCTTCTTATTTCTTGTCAACTTGTTATAAGAGCGGCAAGACTATAATTTTCTTTTGGCGCCGTTTCTGTAGTATCATCGAAGTATTGAAGTTAGTTGGTACAAGTTATGCGAGACCGTCTGATATCCATCCTTTTGACTGTCTGATTCTACGCGGTCACAAGGTTTACTTGCCTATGAGCATAAGTCTTTACCTCAATTGGCAACTCTCGTAATGACTTGTATCTTGGGTCTCATAACTCAATAAGGCCTTATGTTTCCATAGTTCTCCAGGACCTACTCAGATCATTGGATAATTGCGACAATTTTCAATAGACTAAAAATCTCGAAATATGGAACACAATCCTCGAATAGATCTTCGATAGCTCTCAGCATCGAGACTTTACCCTTTCGGCCTTTTGCTTCCCGGTTTCGCTTCGGCTGACATCCGAAGTCCGGCCCGGCTCCATTATGTCGGAACCGACTACCCCGCTACAGTCGGTACCGAGAGCTGATTGCACCAAGCTGAGTCACAAAGCATACCGTACTTATCAGCACCGCGACATCGTCTGTAATTCTGCATCTACCAAGTTTAAGTCATCATAATAATGTCCTCCGCCACATATCAAATTGAGAGGCCCGTCCGCGCCGATTTCGAGGAGTGGGCCAGGCTCTTCCGTGCATACATTGATTTTTACAAGTCCAGTATCGACGAAGACCAATATGCGAGAACATTTGATCGCATCATTGAACAGAAGAATGGTCTTCAGGCTTTAGTTGTTCGAAAGATCTCTGGAGAAGAGAAGTCCCTGGTTGGGATTGCGCATTTCTTTCCTGAGCAGTCACCTTGGAGCGAGAAGGAGATTCTGCTGCTGAATGGTAAGTTCAGATCCACAATCTTTTAGAATACTTGTTGCTAACAGTAGCAAGACTTATTCGTCGACCCTTCAGTCCGTGGTGAAGGACTCGGACGAAAGCTGACCCAGGCTGTTGCGGATGTCGGGAGAGAGATGGGATGCATGAGGGTTCAGTGGGTTACCAAGCATGATAATGCTACTGCGAGAAAGCTTTACGATACTATGGCCGACACGCAATTTGTTCAATATAGAATGCCTCTTTAGAACAGCTTTATCTAGGACAGTCCTAGAGTCTTTTCCTCAGCACGCATAGACCTGTATGCGTCAAACCACCATTTATGAAGTTCCTGACTACCAGTCCATGACCCATCAGGTCCAAGCTCATCCCAAGGCTTCGGACTCAAGATATAATGAACGTTCTTCACTCGATCATCCCGCCAAATCTGCCCATGCACGTTCGGGTTACGCATTGTCTTGAGAGCGTTGTAGATATATGGCAGAGCCACCCAGCGGCCCTCGAATAGATCTGCCAAGAGATCTTGATCGGGGAACTTGTAGTCCTTGCAATCCGGATCTTCCATCTTGGAAAGGATCTGGTTAAAGATGTTCTGAGACGGATTGACGACGAGAAGGCCGCTGTTGAGTCTGCCCAAGCCTGAGGATATACTGGCTCCAGTGGTTTGAGCAACCTCGGGTTTGTCGTGCTGAGACGTGAGAGAACAGTTCGCTGGGATCCAGTTCGATGGGTAATGCGGCCTACGAAGTGGATTGCAAGTGCACGCATGACAGGCTGCAAACACCCTCTTACCCTCATCTCCCACTGGAGGAGAGTCAAGCTCGAGGTCCATGAGTTCATCCATGTTGTGTAACGGCAACATATCCGAGTCGAGCATGACTATTCTCGAGTATTCAGTGAGCGAGAAGACGACCAGTTTAGTCCAGCATTCGAGAAAGCGTGGATCGTCGAGGTATTCCTGTGAGCTATCTGGGGCTATTTTCTCAACTTCCAGTGTCTCAATGCCTCGCTTCTCAAGGATATTGAGACCATCTTGGGAGAGCGCGCTGGTGTAGAGTACTAGCAGTGGATATTTCGACTTGACGCAGCGGAGACGGTAGTTGAGCGTCAGGACACCTTTGAGATAATCGGTGTTCGTTACCAAGGTAGCCCATACTGTACGTATACAGTTAGTGACGGCTCCCAGGTTTGTATGTCGGATGTGCCTACCTTTGGGTTGCTTGACCGTGTCTACTTTGGCAACCATGGTGTTCTCAAAATTCAAATGGCTATCTAGTCTCAAGGATACAAGATAAATAAAGAAGTACAAAATGGACAAAGAGCAAAGTTGGGAAGGTCAGCCTAAAACTCTGGGATGTCGTAGATGGCTGGCTGAACCCCCACTTAAACTTCCTTGACCGAAGCGGCCGCTGAAGACGGGAAGATGGCGCTATTGGCTTGAACCTGGGAAAGTCTAATATCAAGATCATTTCCCCCACCTTCACATGCAGTCTTCTCTCAACTTGGCTGTGCTTTGTCAGAATGTCTTGGATTGAGGGCTTGGCATCTACCAATTATCTTAGCGGCAGGCAAATAGTGTCCGTCCAGATCGTGCTACGCACATTGGCTGAATTACGAAAGGCACAACTCCAACCTTGTTTAGCATGAAACTAGCTGTTTGCTTCAAGATCAATCTTTATATAGACCTGCTATCCTCTTTACTTATACTCCCCGCCTATTTCTCTACGATATATATTGCCTATCGTCCCGTACAAGATCAACAGTAGCGCAATGAAATGATCCCCCGATACTATTAACATGCTGGAACGGACAAGGAATACACTCCATACCTAGAGACTCAAACCACCGCATTGACCGCACATCACTGGCTTCAACAATGACCTTCTCCCCATCCAAGACCAAAACATTTAGACAAAGCCACGAACTGGTCATATACAACGGTGGATCATCGCGTTCTTCCGGTGTGAACGGATATGGCTGCAAATCCCAGTCCTTGAGGATGGCATGCTTTCTCAAGCTAGCCTCAGTGACCTTTTCAGGATTATACACGAGTAAACCTTCGCGTAGAAGAAGAATCGTTGCATCGATGTGCATGGCATGAGGATCATCCACGTCTAATAGTTCGATGTTATAGCCTGGAGGTAAATGTTCTCGGACATAGTCAATTCCAGTTTGGTTCGTGACATGACTTAATTGACCGATGATTGTTTTTCCGAAACGCATAAAGTCTGCGACGTCGAAAGCAGGACGGCTATTGTTGATGACCCATTTATCATTCTTGGTTCCATCATCGTCCAGCAGCGTATTGGCGAAAGAGCTCTTCGGGCGGCGAACGATATTAATGTTATCATCAAGACTTAATCGATCAAGAATGGAAGAAAAGCCAACTTCAATCTCATCCGCACGACAGGGCCAAGCAAAGTATGCTTCTATCAAGGTATTCCCGACACTCATGGGACCATCGCGAGGCATGGCGCCGGTATATCCACCAATATCCTTCCAATTGATGTTTTTGGGTGGTCGGATGACCTGCACGCCATGCTCCCTCAAGATAGAAGCAAATGTATCGAGCTCTTCTTCTGCCTTTTTGATGAGGGCTGGTGGAAATGGATTGTGTGGCTTGAACTTGTCGTGGTACTCTTCTGGCATTGTGGCTTTGATCATCGCGACTGGGGCATTGGGAAAACACGCGACGCCGGCGCGCCCAACAGTGATGGATTTCAAGGGAGACCATTCATTGTCGGCTTGCACGGTTGGGAAATAGGTGATTGTCATGATGATAGATGAATTTGAACTGTGGTTGAGTTACAAGCCTCGACCAGAACTTGCTTTTCTCGGACTCTTATACCAGTTCCCCTCAACTCTCCCCAGCCACGCCCTTCCGCGTCATGAACAAAAAGTCCCAGTAAGCGTAGCACAATGACACGATTGTACAGATTCCACCGCATCTGGAAGCAAAATGATTTTGTTCCCTGGCGCTCTTCCCACCTCGGCTCGTGTCGATCCGCACGGGAGATCTCCAATTGTGTGGATGTGCAGAATATTCTCCGTCATAATATTGAAATATGTCGTCACATTTCAGCTCGGTCAGACTTTCAGCTAACCACGCCGGAGCTGACAGCTGAATTTTGTACGTAATTGTATTGGAATGTCGATCTACCGCTTTGACCTTGTTAACTGAGACAGGCATACTATTGGGCACGAATCTGGACATTTCACATGTGGCCTGTCACCGCTTCTACTTTCGGTAGCTCATCACAGACCAAATTCATGGTCTCAAAGACTTTGTTCCCTTTGATTATTCGTTCCTGTTGACATAGAGAATATAATTACTACTACTAAACCTTCACCCACCTCAATGCGATAATGCTAAATATTAAAATGGCGCAGGCTTACTATTCAACTGATAAGTCCTGTTGGTTATTCCAGAGAATACATTATCAAGCCATCCGGCGATTAGAGGGTTCGCTTTGGTCAGATCGTCATCCCTTTTAACGAGGAGCCAACTTCGCCAAATATGGTGGGTAACCAAAGCGTGACTTGGAATTATCTCGATGATGGCTTCCCATCCGCATGACTCCCGTTGACAGTTGTATGAGCAAATGTTCTGCTTCACCGGAAACGAAACGACACCTTCAGAACTTCGGCATACTAGACATCGGAAGCACTCGGGATGCCATTTGAGACCTGGTTCAGAGGATTCGGAGAAGGCATCTTGGGTTAGGATTTCGTTACACTCCTCGCACCTCAGAAACACTCCACGACCGGTTGGCGCCCTATCATAGTCAGGGTTAAGCCTCAAAGGGCTATTGGGATCGAGCATTGTCAGAAAGTCATCAAGCTCACGAGGCATTGCATCCCAAGAGACGTCATCCTTCTCGAAAAGCGTTTTCAATGCCACTCTGAGGACGGGTACAAGAGCTGTAGACATCTTCTTATTAAATGAATAAAGCGAATCATTTGACCCCAGAGCAAAGTCTGTGATAAACCCATGAAAGGTGCGGGAGAATGATGTGACTTCAGCATTAACGACTAGAATTATCAACATCAGTAATGTGCGATTAGAATGGGGTGTATTTGCCAGTTCCGACTTACGATCGTTTGAAAGTCGGCCTGCTGCTTGAAGAAGTCGCGACAAAGAAATTAACATAGTCCTCCAATGTCTAAAAGACTCCTTCCCGCCAGCGCCTGCTTCGCGAAATTGCAAAGCCAGACCGAGATTCGTCGCAAAGGTCGACAAAGTATATGAACCAAGTTGGTACATACGTTGGAGGCAGGCAACATGCTGTTCCCTAATCTGAGGCAAGAGGTCTTGCATTGAACCACGCTGAATGGTAGTGAGATATTGGCGGCCTTGAGGTGATATTGGAAGTTTAAAACCCCAATGCTGGATCATGATGAAGCATTGGTAATGCCACTGCATTTCCACTCCTGTTTCATCGTGTGACTGGAGACAGGCACCTTCGATTAAGGGGAACTTGCAACCGCTGCAGTAGAGCGCAAAGTTCCGGGCAAAGTGTAACTCGCAGTATAGCCCTTTCTTGTACGTGTGATAAATATGATGATTGAGGACTGTTTCGCATTCATCACACGTGAAATGTTGAGGGTGATAGCTTCGCTCGGGGCCATTTCCTCGGAAGGCGGTGATGTATTTCCCTGCCAATGCCCCATCGCATTTAAAACATTTTGATTGCAGGCGGCGATTGTAGTCCTTTTCGCAAAGAGGCTTGTCCTGGTTTTCTTCCTCGTTCGAAGCGAAAAAGTGACCAGCGACTGGTTCACAACAGTCCTATATTTCTCTTGATCAGTTCCAATTCGCCAAAGGTCCTGATTGCGAGACTCACGTAACATTCAAAGCAGTTTGGATGCCATGCATAGCCCAAGGCTTTCACACACCTTCCTGTGATGTCAACGTCGCATCTGTTGCACACAAGCTGAGACAAAGCCTGGCTGAACCCCAACTCTTGGGAGTCAGAGCTGTTGATATCGACCGTCTGATGTTCCTCCTCTATAGCCTCCTCTATTGAGCTTGGTTGGCTTTCAGTTTTCACGCCTCCGTCAGTAGCCGACGCCTCAATGGTATCACACAGTGATATTTGTGAGATGCCTCGCGGTGCATCTCGCTCATAGCTTATCAACTCGAATTTTACTCCAACTCCAGGGCCATGGGATGAATCGGTAATATGTTTCTTTTGCTCCTGCCCTTCAGCATGAGCTTTAGCAAACGCTCGCCTATACGCATCACTATTGATGACCAGGTCGTCAAATTGAAAGTCAAGTTCTGACGGCGCGACGACTGAAGCCCCTTCTGCCCCGAAAACACTGAGCCTAGAAGCGTCTTTGTCGAATATGGACTGGGATTCCATCTTGATACTCGGATTCCTAGATCGCAGTGATTGGGCCTCTGCAGCCGTGGCTTCGATCTTGCGTGTTTGTTCGCGGATGTCTTTCTGAATGCTAGCAAGGGTATCCCTATTTATCTGTAAGTATTTGAAGCGAAAATAGGGTAATGTACTTACATTTCAAGGATATTCAATAGAAACGTGATGGAAGTTTGTTGTCCTCTCAGCGCTTGCAGAAGCTCTTTTAGCCTGTCTTGATTCAATACAAACTTGAGTTTAGCCAAGACTCCAGGGTTTTTAGCCCTGAGACTTCTGGTCTCGGCTTCAAGACAACTAATACCACCATGCAACCAGTCAATGCAGTCTCAAAAACGCTCAGAATGTCTGTTCGAGACGCCCAAGCCTCTGCAAGATCGTCGCGACGCAAGATTTTGGATTGTAGCTCAGATAATCCCATGCTAATTACGGTCGATTCCGAGCATATCATGACGAGGATAGTTGGTACGTCTTCGTATTCTCCGGCAAGGTCGTGGAGTTTCTTGCAGGTTGAGAGACACGTCGCTGTCAGCCCGACCTACTATCATATCAGCATCGAGGGGTTCGAAGATCCAAGGGCACACTTACGACTGATGTAGCGATTGAGAGCGGGTCCATTTCGCTACTATTGACCTTCTCAATGGAAATTGGGAAGTTTGGAGTGTATAATGAAGGTGTTAGAAATTCGAGAGGAAGAGGAGAGGGGGTTTATTTTATCTGTTGGTTGGTCGTAAACAAGGCTCTTGGGCACCCCTGACAGCTGAGAGCCTTGTCCCGTCTGTCCAATGACCACAGCCACAAAAAAGCAATTTCAGATTGAAAGACGGTTGCCTGACAAGGCTGACTTCATCGCATCATCTCTTACTGGGCCCCTTGCACGGGCATGGATGAACCAAGAGTTGCACTTGACTCCGTGCTGCACTGCTACTGTACATTACCTTTTTATCCATAACCTCTCTTTACCCTTCTCTTCCCTCATCTCTCTCTCCCCTCTCCTCTTTTCCCTCCAATAAGTGAACGATCTTGGTCTGCTGACATGTATGCATGTAATTATCTAATAGTCTAGCTCCTTTTTAGGTAGCAAAGCATGATCATTCCTGCAAACATCATACTCCCTCTCAAAACACTCTTTACAAACCGACATATCCTCCGCAAACTCATACCAACACTTGTTACACCCATAGGCCTTTCCATCATGGATAGTCAAAGTACAAACATCGCAGTATCCTTTGGATTCATCAAATAACACACGCGGGGCATCCTCTTCTGGCTCCCTCCTTCGATAATATCGGTAAGGACCAATGGTATCTGTCTTCATGCCATGGTTGTGCAAAAGGCTTACCATACCAGGTGCACCAGATCGTTGTGCCCACCATAAGAGTGGCCGGCCGACTGTAGGCCATGCGTCAAGCGTAGCGCCGCTAGAAATGAGTAGTTCTGCGACTTCGAGGTGGCCGTTTGCTACGGCTGCATATAACGGTGTAAGAGCTTTCCAGTTCTCGCAGTCTAGGTCTATGTCATCCCTGGTTAGAAGCATTTCGACTGTCTCTAGATGTCCGAAGCGAGAAGCGGCGAACAAGGATGTGGAACCATAGTTTGTCGGATGGTTGATAGGGTACCCCGGTATCGCTGCCAGCAACTGGACGATGTCGACAAAGTCATTATGCGCGGCAAGTAGTAGGGGCGTCTCTTCTGCCTTGTTTGGAAGAGCTGCATGTTTGCTTGCATCGCGATTGAGAAGGTCTTCCATGATCTCGACGCAGCCTCCAGTCGAAGCGGCAGTCACAAGACTCTTGTTCTTAGCGTCCAGCAACGTGATTGTCGCTTCAGCCTCGGGATATGACAGTAGTCTCTGGTATATTTCCCAACTACCCCCCTCGGCAGCAGCGTAGAGTAATGATCTTCCGTCATCGGTGAGACTTGCAATGTTGGCTTCCGCGCCGTGCTGGAGGAGCCGATCGACTGTCTCGATGTTTGCGTTTGCAGCGGCCGTATACAGAGGGCTATCGCTGTTGCTCTTCTCAAGGCACGTAACACTCCTTTCAGCACCATGCTGGAGCAACAGTCTAACCATCTCAGCATTGTCTTGATATATTGCCAGATGGAGTGGTGTGTCGCCCTCCCTGTTCGCAATGTTGATAGTCGACGCAGCACCGTAGTCTAACAGTTGCTTGACAATCTCAACTTCGCCACTGGTGCAGGCAGCATGCAACGGACTGTTTCCGAGCACGGTGATGGTAGCTATAGTCGAGCCTGCTCCGTGGGCCAACAACTCTCTGACGATCTCAACTCGGCCTGTATTCGCCGCTGTATAGAGTGGTGTCTCGTTGTGGATATCAAGCATCTCCAGAACTGATTCGTCTGCGTGGCTGAGGAGCATCTTGACAATCTCCAAGTGACCTTTGCTTGACGCGGCGTGCAGGGGCGTCTCGCCATTTATGTCGCCTACTGCAATAGTTGATGCAGCACCGTGGTCAAGCAAAGCATGGACGATATCGACATGGCCATGGGCTGACGCCACCCACAAAGCTGTATCCCCCTGCACAGATTTTGTCGCAACGGTCTCTTCTGCACCTTGGTTAAGTAACTCCTGGACAACATCGGTATGGCCATACCGTGAAGCAGCCCACAATGCAGTTTTGCCCTCCTTGCTAACAGCTGCGATAGTATCCGCAGCTCCATGGTCCAACAGAATTTTGGTAATCTCCAAACGTCCATTCCGTGCCGCAAGCCACAAAGGAGTCCAGAGTTGCGTAGTCCTAGCCTCAATCATAGCCTTCACGTTCCCAGCTTGATAACCAAGTAGCAATTCAACCGCCTTGGTATTCCCAAACTGACACGAGATATGCAGCGGTGTCCTCCCCTTTTCATCACCCATAAGTATCGACTCTTCAACCCTCGGCCCAAGAACCGCCTCCAACCATTCGACTTGTTCTTTTTTGAAGCATAGGTAATGAAACAAGGTGGATTTGTACTCTTCCGTCACAAACGACAACGTGGTGTCTGCTCCATGCTCAAGGAACAACTTTACAAGCTCGATGTATCCGCGTTGCACAGCAATCATGAGCATTGTAGCACCTTGGTTGTTAACAAAGGTCAACGAAGGAGCAGCTCCGTGGTCGAGAAGCAAACGTGCCATCTCCACGTCGCCGCTGATGCAAGTAAAAATTAGCGGGGGACCTACGGTGGAATTCTCCAGCACCATACTATTAGCACCATGTTGCAACATCATTCTTGCCACATCGCTCCGACCGACATTGTAACACGCCATGTGCAAAGGCAACATGCCCTTGTGGTCCTTTATCGTCAGGTCCGAACCTCCCTTGATAAGATATTCACAGGTTTTTGGGGTTCCATTCACCACAGCGGCATGAAGCGTCGTCCAGCCTTGATCCTCCTGGGCGGCCAAGTCTGCCCCGTGGTTGACTAAGATCCTGACGTTTTCCTCAAGCCCATTCCACGCAGCCCTGTGCAAAGACGTATGCTTATTTTCGTCTACAGCTCCAACGTCAGCTCCTGCCTCTAGAAGCCTCTCCACCATATCTGACATGTCCTCCTGCTTTGAAGCTCGCATCAGCGGTATGCGGCCCAACGAGCCGACCCTGTTGACGTTCTGCTCGCTGATGAGGGAGATTGCCATGTCCTTCCACCCGAAATTTAGGACTTATTCAAGAGGGTGAAATGGTGAATCTATCCCCACTTCTTCGGTGCGGTCACGGAAGACGGCTGCAACATAATCAGAGAGTGGCTTCCAGAGCGGATTATCCTCTCGGAGTAAATCTTCCGCTAACTCCCAGACTGAACAAGAAGAGGAAGAATCACATCCGCTATTATTCGCGTGATATACCCACTGTATGGATGCGTAGCAACGAAGAGTCATGCGTCTATTATAATAGCGAAACTCATCCTTCCAAGTCTGCGGGAGCCCGATGTAAAGCAGACAGGCCTTTGCGAGGACTGCATGATGCAAGTTCTCGTAGGAACTCTGTAGTTGGCCGTTCTGCTTCAACCAGCTCGGAAGGGGGAGGTGTTGCCCAAGATACTGGCGCACTGAGAAATGCGGTATATGAACGAAAAGGCCCTTGACCTCCAACAGAGGGCTGCAAAGACCAACTATCTCGGTTCTGATATAATCCTCGTCTATCTCGTCGGGATACTCGTCAGGATCTAGCTCCTCAAATTGCTCCATCAATGCAGCTTCAGTGATCTCATAGACAGAAAGATTACGTCTTGCGAACGCGGCCCATCGAAGAAGAGCAAACACGCGGTCTTTCTCGGACTCTGGCATAGCGATGATTCTGTTCCAGTTGTGATCATAAAGACGATCAAGACCTAGAGGGGTGTTCTCGACTGCTTCGTGGAGTCGTTTCTTGCTCATGCCTTTCCTGAGTGACTGTTCTTGCATTCTTATCCACAGAAATTGCCCTTCGCACCGATCCGTCATTGCTTCGGAGATGGTCGATCGAATATCTTCGCTCTTGTTGGAAAGCTTCTTGTCGACGACAAATTGTGAAAACGCCGCTGTGTCAGATCGTGTATCATCGGCGACGATCTTGTACTCTGTGACTGAGCCCTCAAACTCATCGAGAGCGTCTCTGATATCTGGTTCATCACGACTGACAAACAAGATTCTGATATTCTTCTTCAAGACTGCACCTATCACATCTGATAGAAACTGTGCGACTGAGAAATCACCGTTTCCGAGGTGTGGGCATTCATCCAGACCATCGGCGATGAATGTGCATCTTGGTACTGCTTCTACTACTGCAGTGAAAATTTCAAGCACGTTCCTCCTCGAAGCTGGGTCGGTAGGATAGATTTCCCTTGCTTGACGGATGCACTCGAAGGCTTCTTCCTGCGCCTCGGCTACCTGGTAAATCCACGATCGTAGCGCCAGGTAAGGTGTGTCTTGGTTGGAGGTGAAGAAGAAGTAGGCAACTGGCGTGACCAACGTTTTTAACAGATGCTGTGCGATGTGAGCACAGAGTATCGTTTTACCGAATCCTGCTGGGCCGTTGATCCAGAGAATATTTTGGGAAGACGAGTCTTCTGGTGAGACCCAACTCTTGAATTCGTCGCGTTCAAAGATCCAACCACATGTGTTTTCGACTCGCTCATCCAGAGAATCCTGATACTTGTCGCTGGACGAAGGTACGCCCAGCCAAGAGTACACATCTCGTCTCATCTCATCTTAACCACGTCAGCCTAGGCTCGAAAGACGTTACGATATCAGAAGAATTAGCCCTCGAGAGCATAAAGGACGAAATAATCAGTTACCTTATGCAAGCTTAGACAAGCACTTAGACTACCTTATTTCGTCTCTTAGGCTTATAGAGGACAATTCTTCTGATACACACCTGACAAAGTGACTTACTCTTCATGCCTTGCTCAATATTAAGCAGAATCTTTTTCACATCAGACCAATCTTCACTCTTTTGCTCTCCAATCTGTTCACGGCCTTGACCATCGACCGGCACGAGGTTATACAACTGCTGTACCAACTTCTCGAATATGTCAACTTGCTCAGTCCGATCTTCTTTACCACCAAGCGCCCACTTCATCCTCTTCCTTCTCGACTGCAGCCCAGCAAACTGCTCATTCTGGAGGGAACTTCCATCGTCACAAATTGCCTTGGCAATGATGTGTAGAATATCCTGAACCACACCAGCTGTCTTTCTATCATCCAGGCCGGGGTTGTGATCCGATAAGAGCCTACCCTCCGAAATGCCAACGCCGTGCCCCCATTTCTCAAATCTCGCTCTAGCAGCGCGAAACCTCGTGTCAAGAATATGAGAGTCAGCGGTGGAGGACTTATATGCTTGGAAGCGCGATAAAGAGTCTAGACATGTGTTGAAGAGACCCGCGATGCCAACGATTCCTATGGCGAGACCTGCTGCCTCCATTGAGGCGTTGTTGAAGATCAATTGATGAGGGGTTTGATGGTGCTGACGGGTTGACGCTTATTATGAGCGATGCGATGGGGTCTAGCTGGTAGGGCTGTTTGCAAGGCTTACAGGGCTTGGATCTGCTGGTCTTGGCAGGCTGACCACTAACGGACCCCACTAACAATTTTGTCGTCATTCGGGAACCAATTTCAACGTCCAGCCATTCATGTACTGATTAGTCCAGTCATGAGAAGATGCTTATTCGTTATTCAGGAATTCGATCCTTCCCTGTGGTCTTTTCTCAAAATCTCATGACTATTTGACAAGCCCGTAAACATTTCTCGGTGAAAAGCCCAAGCGCTGAAGACATTTCTTTGCTTTCCTTCTTTTCAGGTCCGAAATCGACAGCGAAGTCAGCTCATGGGAGCACCAATTGTTCCCTTATTTTCATGACAACCCTAAACAGAAGAGACTTTTAAAACCAACTTGAACCCGTCCCAGATCTCTGTCCCATTGCATGGAATAAGCCCCATTCTCATTCCTAAACAACAAACATCTCCTCCTCCCCATCACTATCCTCATCCTGTTCCACGAGATCAATAACAAGCGCAGCCTTCTCATTGACTTTATCAAGCTGAAATCCCGCAGCAAGCGAATCAGCCGCATCATTGATACACCCCGCAACATCCAATCCAATATCCAACTCCTTCAATGCAAGACATATCGTGCGAAAGTGCTCATGATGCACATCCGTATCCTCCGCATCAAAAATAAGAACAGCGTTGCGATGGAATAGACAGAAGCTTTCGCTGATGCTGGGGTGTTGTTTGAGAGACGTGAGTTTTTCGGGGGTTGTGCTGGCGCTGGTGACGAGGCGGGTGAAGGATTTTGCCTGCATTAGGCTCTCGATGGCGGAGGTGCTTTGGGGGGTGAAGAGCACCACGTTGGGTGGTAGGCCTGTTTCTGAGCTCATGGTTGTTTTTGTGGTATTTATTATGGTGAAGATTGACTGCTTTTGGGTTTCGCTGGCGATTGAAAAGTTTGAGATGTAAAAAGTTGATATCTGCCAAGTGTGATGACGGATGAGTCATCAGATTTAGGGTAATCAATCGACTTTTAAAAATACCAATGGCAGTACAGTTCTTTCTAGCGCAACGTCTAAAAAGGAGTTAAAACATGATCCCTAGGATAATTAAGCCTCTGATAGACTGATTTTCTCAAAATGAACTTTGGTAATTTGATGCTGAGAGACTGGAAGCCATCACTTTTGAAAATGGTTTTCATCATTGGTTGTCTTTCCGACAAGGGCCCCACCTCACGTCGACCAAATACGCAACAGACAAGGCTTCCTTACATCGAACACGATAACAAATTGTACAATAAAATGTCAATTGACCGATACTTTCCACTATGCGAACCCTCGGATAATCCTGGTTCCGCGACCAAGCCCAGCTGCCCTTTTCGAGCCGCATAGCCGGTAGTCTCTGTCGATCCCAACCCGACCCCGCCCAATAGAGCGATAAGCTGATAACGCTAATCATCTGCTACCACACTAACACCCCTACATATTAAAGCCCTCAGCTCCTGATAAGAGCATAATCTCACTCTATCACGTTCATCCTCCAACCACATCCCCGAAAGCTCATTTTCTATCCAGCCTTATCCACGATTGGAAGGAGATCACGCGAGCAGAACCATGGAAGAGGGAACTTTTGAAGTCTTGGCACTTGCGATAACGGACTTTGGCGACTTCCGCTGTTGGTTTATAGATAAAAGATCGTCTGGTCCTCAATTGAGTTTGTTTCCTTTGTCACCTCTGCATTGTCTCTTCGGTGTGTTGGTGCAATTGCTCTCTCCTGTGTGCTGTCGAGTCATTCATCATGCGTCTGTCTACTCTCTTTGCTGGAGCAGCCCTGTTCACAGGCTCGCAAGGTCTTAACATCCTTCTGAATAACGATGATGGATTTGGTTCTGCGAATTTGAGAGAGACGTATCGTCTTTTTAAAGAGAAGGGTCACAATGGTAAGACATCTTGGTCCCCTAATCAAGAATTTCACTAACATTTCCCAGTCTGGCTCGTTGCACCAGCTACAAAGCAGAGCGGCAAAGGCGGTACTTCTGACTTCACCACCGAAGGCAATCTGACTGGTCCTTCTCAATATGACTTGATTCCCAAGGGTGCACCTTCAGTCGGAAGTGATCCCAACGATAGCCAGATCTGGTACTACAACGGTACACCCGCTGCATGCACCTTTGTAGCTCTCGACTACGTCCTCCCTCGATACGCCAACTTCAGCGTACCAGACTTGGTAGTCACTGGTCCGAACTATGGTACCAACCTAGGTGGTTTCGTCTGGACACTCTCCGGTACCGCAGGCGCAGCGTAAGTCTCCACAAACTCCCCCTTCAAACACATATACTCATGGTTACATAGATACGCCGCTACAAACCGCGGCATCCCTGCTATCGCCCTCTCAGCAAGCAACGCAGAACTCCCCTACACCGAACTCACAAACCGCACAAACCCAGCCACATGGGCCGCCCAAGCCTCAGTCCGCTTCGTCGAGAACTTCATTTCCACAGCCAAAGGCCCCATTCTGCCAATCGGCTACGGCGTAAATGTGAACCTTCCCGTGCTTACAGAAAAGGACCACGATCCTGAGTTCGTGCAGACAAGATTCACTGGTAACGCACACGTCAACGAAGCTGTGCTAGACCCCGAGAAGGGTACTTTTACGTGGGCTAATATCAAGCCTTATGCTGCTGGTGTGAATGCTTGTATCAACGGAAACTGTTCGCTGCCGGGTGAAACGTATGTTGTTGAGAATGGCAAGGCGAGTGTGAGCTTTTATACGGTTGATTATACTTCGCCTGAGACGGAGTATACAGAGGGACTTATTGATCGGGTTGCTTCTTTCATATAAGCCATGCAATGCAGTACTCCGTATTAAACCAATGGTATATAATGTACATGATATGATGCGCCTGCCTTCCGTATATGATAATGATAACACAAGTCATGATAAGTGTGATTAGAAAATCGCAAGTTCAATATCTTTATCCCGTACCGCCTTCTCAATATCAAACGTCGACGTACCATCCTCCCACGCGGCGTCAACCAACTGACATACGATATTAATTAGATCGAAAGATTCTGATAGAAAGGATTGCTTGACATCATCCAGTGTTCGTTTCCATGTAGGATGTAGCTTTAGCAGAGGAACTTCGAGGCCTGCGTTCACGAGGGTATGCGGCAGCCCGTTGTGGACGAGCAGATCTTGGTTGCGTGGTTCTTCGTATGCTTTTTGAAGAGCATCTATTGAAGCGATGAGACGGCATAGAACGACTTCTGTGTCAGGATGGTTGTTCTTTGGAATATCCTCGGGCATTCCTCTTCTCTTACGTTCCATTCGTTGTCGACGACGGACTTCGAGAATACCTGAGAACCGCCAGGCCTCCCATAAGTGTACTTGCAACGACTCACCTACCTCACCAGGCCACGACCAGAGGCGGGTTTCTGTATACTCTGGATCATTGTCAACAAGCCCGGCAAAGATGTCCAACAATGATCTAGGAAGACCAGAGACAACTTCGATGCCGTCGGCTCGACCTTCTGGAGAATCATCTTGAAGACGACGAAGGAGCTTCCAGACGCCGATAGGTTCTCCCGATCGGCCGATGACCATGGATGGCATATCCATGACACCTAGGACTTCGAGGAGGTGTCGGTGGTAGAGATTGTCGATGGGGATTTGACCTGGTGTTTTGAGTTTGTTTTTTAGGTCGTACACGTTGACGATGAGATCGAGATACATGGTCCATGGCTTTCCTTGGAGTAGCTGCACCGGTTAGGTAAATCAATAAGATGCCAATACCCAATAGACAGGAGAGACAGAAGTGAGATGTAAGAGGGAAAAAAGACAGACGTACACATAGCGAACACACCAGCAACCCAGCACACACAGTCGCGACATGGAACTTCTCATACCGAGCACTAAGCTCCTGCCGAAAAGTCTGCAACGCCAAATCAACATACTCCATCGACTTGACTGACATGCCATCATCAAGGTAACCCTGTATAGCGCCAGCAATCATGACAAGCGCAGGACTCTGATGCGCCATCTCCTCAAAGAAGGGCTTGATCCAGGAACTCGCTTCCGTGGCATACAGCCGATTAAGCCCATGACGAAGGACTAGAGTAATTAGTAAATGATATACCCGAGGTAAGATGAGGAGTAAATGTACATCTTTGAAAGATCGGATCTGAACCACCCGCACCGGGTGAAAATGCCGATGATGATTCAGTGCTGGAGGGATCATGGGCTGAGAGGGAGCCTGCTTCTGATAGTTCGGGGGTGTACTGTATAGGTGGAAGCGTGAGCGTGTTGGGCTGAGTCTCAGGCTGAACGAATGACGCGTCGGGGATAGAAGCACCAGCAAATCGTCCCCTGGAAGCAACACCGTTCACCCAACGAAGCGGCGTAGAGTAGCCCTGGCATCTCATGCCTCTTTGGGAGCAGGCCTGACACTCTGGACGAGCTTGGTCGCATTTTCGCTTGCGGGCTTTACAATTCAGGCATCCTCCGCGTGAGCGGGCCATTGCCACCTCAGATAAGGCACGGCACCTCAGATAGGTAGGATTCAATTAGCGACAACTAGCGCAGATCAGATCTTTGCGGGGAAATAAAGATAAATGAGATAGTCGAGTGAACAAAAGACAAGAATAGTAATAGCTCCCGCCAAACGCGTACAATCAGGGATGAGAATGGTCAAGGGCGGGGGGAAACTTGAATTTTGGAAAAGTTGTGGGGGTTGGATTGCAGAAGTTTATAGACGAAAAGGGGTGAAGAATGCGCCGCGCAAGTAACCGCCCAAAGTAGATTAGCTTACATAGCCCTCAGTCTGTGATTGTTGGTGGCTTTCAAGAGGAAATATTGCGGGGGAGGATTTGCAGACGCGATGACCAGTGATAAGACCCCGACCAGGATTTCGAGACAAGGAGCTGACAAGGGTTAAGCCGTAGATAGCGCGTACTAGGCTTAGCTGAAAGTTAATTTTGCAGTACAGACCACTTGGTGACTTGTTCTTTCTTTCCATCCTCTCTCTTCCCTTTTCTTTCTTGTCTCCCCCTATGTGTGTCTCAGGACTAGATCATTGCATATCAAAAGACTATCAGGCTACGTATGTATCAAGTCTGTCTCGTGCAGAGTCCGAGAGTATGCGCATATCATATGCACGTACCGTCAATATTGGTTTGGTTGTGTGTGTGTGTCAATGTCGGCAATTGATTGATTGACTCGTACCTTATCCCACCTTTATCCCATCCCATTTGAGGCTCAGATCATATTCTATATAACCTGGCTTTACCTCGCGTCGCATCAATTCAATTTAATTCACATCATTCCTACTCTACAATACATTACTATCACATCTTGAGTTCTTAACTTCGTCATCGACATGGCTTCTTCCGATCCCGTGGTAATCCCCGGAGAGGTCCGGCTGATCTTGGGTACGTACCTATTCTTTGTAACTCAACTTTACTGATCCTTCCCAGCAGAAGCATCAACCGACGCGTCAAGATTCGTCCTCCAACCAACACCATCCTCAGACCCCAACGAGCCTCTAGTAAGACATCCCAGTATACCCATCTACACCAATCAATTAACCAACATCTTCAGAACTGGTCCTCATGGCGAAAATGTCTCAACTTCGGTTTCACAATCGCCGTCACAGTCGCAGCCTTCACAAACCTGTCCATCCAAACTGTCTTCTGGCAGCAAATGACCGTTGACATGGGCGTCACCATTCAACAGCTCACCTACGCTTCTTCCTCACAGCTAGCTGGTCTAGCACTCGGTTGTCTGTTCTTCATCCCGCTTACTATCAAGTATGGTCGACGACCTACTTATGTTGTTTCTTGTGCTGTGCTTGCGGGTGTTACGTGGTGGAGTGCTAGGATGAATACTTATTGGGAGTTGATTGTTACAAATATTGTTACTGGACTTGCTGGTGCAATTAATGAGACTGCTGTGCAGATGACGGTAAGTTGACACCTTCTAACATGAATGTTCTATCCTGACGAGTTTAGATTGCCGATCTGTTCTTCGTTCATCGCCGTGGCTCTGCAAACGCTATCTACTTCACAGCTGTCATGGTAGGCGCTTTCCTCGCCCCCATGGCAGCAGGTACTCAAGCCGCCAACCAAGGCTGGCGCTGGTCCTACTACACCCTCGCCATCTGCCTCAGCATTCTTACTGTCCTCTTCGCCGTTGGATTCGAAGAGACAAAGTACATCCCTATCACCATTGGTCAAACCGATGTCATCGACGACGCATCCGAGCGTCCTGAATCCAAGGATGATATCGACGAAAAGACAAAGATTGAAAACGAGGTATCAAAGGTCACTACCCGGACTTCGACTACCATCCCCATGAACACATGGCGTCAACGTCTTCGTTTTACTACTACAACCAACGAGTCTCTTGCCGAGTTGTTCATGATGCCTCTTCATGTTATCACCCTTCCTCACGTCATGTTCACAGCTCTGCAATTTGCTTCTGGAGTGTGTTGGCTTGTTGTCTTTATGCAAGTTACGTCCATCGTCTTCTCTGCGCCGCCTTATCTTTTCACCACCGCTGGTGTAGGATACATGGCTCTTGGTCCATTTATTGGAAATATCTTTGGAAGTATTTACGGTGGTCCTTTTGCGGATTGGGCTATTGTGAGACTTGCGAGACGCAATGGGGGCTTCTTTGAGCCGGAGATGAGATTGTATCCTCTTGTTATTCCTACAATCTTTATGGCCGGTGGAATCATTATGTTTGGCGTAACCGCTGACCGAGTAAGTAACTCCACGTTCACAACGTTTTTCAACGTGCTAACATTCTCAGGGCATGCACTGGATCTATCCCTCCATCGGCGGCGCATTCTTCGCCTTCGGTCTCGGCGCCAACGGCGACATGACCTTCACCCTCGTAATCGACACATACCGCGAACTCACAGCCGAAGCTTTTATTGGCATCGCCTTCATGCGCAACGCCATCTCCGTCGCCATTCCCTTCGCTATCGTTCCATGGATGAACACGATGGGTCTTTCCAACATGTACATTCTAAGTGGAATGATTGCTTTTGCTATTGGCTGTCTTTTCATTCCAATGATTATGTGGGGTAAAAAGATTCGAACGGCTTTGGCGCCGAGGTATTGGAAGTTGGTTGCTAAGAGATCTGCGATTTAATGATTATGATGGCGTTGGTTTGGGTCGGATATTAGGTGGGATAATGGCGTGATGTGACAGGGATAATTTATTCAATTGATGATCTTCATTTCCTCAATTCTTCCGTGTCATTCTCTCTCCATGGACTTTCTCATTGTGATATGTTGAGCCGTTGGAAGCCGTGCGACGTAAAACTGAAGTTCTTCATGTCTAGTGCATCACCGTTCACATTCTGGTCAGTGCTGCAAATCACCCGCATACGTCTCACATGTGTCTCAATCATACGTCAAAAAGTCCGATAAACTCTATCTCTGTTCAACTCAATCTACGTTACAACTTGGCTGCAACGTCCGGAAAATTAGTCAACCGATAGCAATCAATAACCGGCTTGCCCTCCCACATAATCATAACACCCAACGCAACAACACTATTCATCCACCCATATTTACTGTCCCCCGGCGCCTCAAATCTGATATGCGTAAAATACTCTACATCATCCTGCGTAACAGTATCTTTCTCGGCAACCTTGTCATCCACTCCTGGTCCCGTTTTGTAAACTCCATTTGCTTTGACTAGGATGTGAACGTTATCATCTGTCTTGAGTGTGTATATGGCGTTTAACCGAATGAAGGACTAGATAACACTCTGTTAGTTCTATTCGGAATTCTCGGAATTGGATACACTGACCTTTTTCGGATTCATGACCTCAGCCCAGTCCGCTCCGCTCTTGTGCACAATCACACCCTTGATCCCGGGCCCATGCACAGTTCCTCCCTCGATAGGAAGCACCACGCGAACCTTGTCCGTGTCGTCGACACCTTCGATGGGTGTGACCCCGCTCTGATCCATCTCGGCTACGATGCGGTAGATGAAGTCAAGATGGGGCATGCGCATCTTGTGTGGGGAGAAGGCATTTCCGGGGGAGGTCTTAGCCTCGGTGAGTAGCGTCTTGGTAAACATTCTGGGGTAAGCGATAGACCAATTTGCCATCTCAACTCGTGACGTCCAGACCATCATTTATCTTCCGTATGATGGTGATGATCGTGGAGCCGTTGTTACTTGCCGAGCACTAAAGCAGTGCCGAGACTCTGCGCATATACCTTCCGAATTAGGATATTGTATGCGCTCGTTTCGAGACTCTATCAAACTAAAACTCGGGGAATGTTTCCAGTGGGGGGCAAATGCAAAGGGGTCCAGACTCGGAAAATCGGATGTGTCACAGTCGGTCAAAAACACGCATTTTCGTCATTATAAACAAACCAGTTTCATCAGTGCCAATCTTTGTTCTCACACCTTTATTGCCTATCATTTCACACCTTCATTGATTATCTTTTCACCGCATTACTAGCCTCCATCATGCCCGCCACAACCAGCTGGCAAAGCCTCGCCGCTCTCCACCGCGAGAAGCAAGTCGAAGCCGTCCCCAAAGAATGGCTTCTCTCCGATAAACAACTTCAGACTGGTGATCGCTTGATAGAGTCTAAGGTTGTGCAAAAGTCTGGTCTTCTTTCGGAGAAAGAGATCGAGATTACGGAGCGGTATAATGCTTCTGATTTATTGAGGAAGATTCATCGTCAGGAGGTTTCTTCTGAGGATGTCGTCGTTGCGTTTTGCAAGCGTGCTAGTCTTGCTCAGCAATATGTGCGTTGGGTATACTTGTATGATGGTGACCTGAGCTAATATGTGTAGACTTCCTGTCTGACGGAGATCTTCTTCGAGGAGGGTATTCAAAGAGCCAAGCAGCTTGATAAGCAGTTGAAAGAAACTGGCAAGTTGGCAGGCCCTCTACATGGATTGCCCATCAGTCTCAAGGTACACAGCCTCTCCCATCAATCGAGCCATTTCTAATTTCTCAGGATTCATATGCCGTCAAAGGTCATCATGCGACTGTTGGATATATCGAGTTCCTCCGACAGCCCATCCCAGATAGCAACGCTGCTTTAGTTGACCTTCTTCTCGACGCCGGAGCAGTTTTGTACTGCAAGACAAACCTTCCTCAAACAATGATGGTGAGCACCACTCGTCATCCAAGATGAAGCATATCCTGAACTAGTTTAGACTGCAGACTCAGAGAACAACCTCTTTGGTCGCACCCTAAACCCTCACAACACCAGCCTCACAGCAGGTGGTTCAACGGGTGGCGAAGGAGCTCTAGTTGCTTTCAAAGGCTCTCCCCTCGGCGTCGGGAGTGACATTGCAGGATCCATCCGCATTCCCTCCTTATGCTGTGGTATCTATGGCTTCAAGCCCACAGCAGACCGCGTTCCTTTCGGGGGCCAATCAGAATATCCCTTCCCCAAGATCCATCTTCCTGGTGTGATGCCAGTTGCTGGACCCATGGGAAGTTCAGTAGAAGATCTGCAGATGTTTATGAAAGTCACCATGGCTCAACGGCCGTGGAAGTATGACTCTTCTGTCGCGGATATTCCTTGGAGAGATCTTACAGATGATAAGAGACTAGTCATTGGAGTTATGGCTGAAGACCCAGATTATCCTCTTCATCCTCCTGTAAAACGCGCTCTTTCTAAAGCTGCAGCCGCGCTCGAGAAAGCCGGCCACAAAATCGTCCACCTCCCAGCCTCTCCCCAACGCAACGCCGGTCATGGCGCAAGGATTGGCTTCCAGTACTTCATAATGACTGGTCCCGATCCAGACACTATCTCTCGTGAAGTCGGCGAGCCACTCGTCGCTTCAGTGGCGCGAATGGTACATCCCTTCTCCAAGGGCGAATTCCCCGTTGACCAGGGCCTTGACGTACCTGACCGTCTGTTCGCTTTGAATGAAGTTAAGGCAGAGTATGGAAAGGCTTGGATGGAGACTTGGAGGGATAATGAGTTGGATGTTGTTCTTGCGCCTGGAGCGGCGCATACAGCTGTTCCACATGATACGTATGGCAACCCGGTTTATACGTTGATGTGGAATGTTTTGGACGTAAGTTTTGCTGATGAAGATCGTGATTAAATGCTGACTGTTACAGTACCCTGCTGGAATTATTCCATTTGGCACTTCGTCCAAGTTTGACGATGGAGAAGGTGTCAAGGCCACGGCACCCTTTGAACCAGATTGTAAGTCCTTCATAGTTCAACGATATCCATGTTATTGCTAACACTTTTCAGATGCCCCAGACGCTACAGACGGTGCTCCCTGCGCTATCCAGATTGTGGCACCTCGCTTTAGAGATGAGGAATGTTTGCAAGCTATGCAAATAATCGACAAGGACATCAGATTGTCCCGGGCACCGAAGCTATAGACGTCTTCAAGCGGGTGGGCAAAAGAAGAAGTTCTTCCGATGTTTAGAGTACCAGAATAAAGTAGCATAGATAACCGCATGAGCAAGCATAATGGGACGAAATTATTCCTCTAAGGGTCTTCGCAGATGCTTCATACCTACATTACAAACGATTCACCAAGACCGGATATTTCTTATCAAAACAATAGACATTAAGTACCTTAACAAAGCAAAAGCAATAAGAATATAATTCATTAGCCATTCAATCATACCTTCCTCCGCAGCATCTTAGAAGCAGGGCGGCTTTCGACCCTGTTGCTTCTCTCCTTCAACAATCCCAAAACCGTCATCGTAAACCTCTGCCCCAGGTCACTCCATTCAAAGTCAGGGTTCAAAGCCTTAATGAAAACCCTCATCGATGATTCAGGCACCTTGAGGATCGTGCAAACATCCTCGGCAGTGAGGTCCTTCTCCATCGTAGAAATGAACTTACGCTGGATAGTACCCTCGAACTGGGCGAAGCCGTTGTAATCGACCGTCGCAACAGCCTGCGCAACCTCCGCCTCCTTCGTTTCCACCTCAGGCCGCGTTCCTGTTAGACAAAGCTGCAGGAAGCCTTCATCGAGGGGTTCAAAATCCTTTGTGCCCTTGCCAACCTGCCAAGGTACCCTTTGTTTCTCCGCATCGGCCAGAACCTTCTGCACGACCTTCTTCGTGACATTCTTCGTCATCTGACTAGCTTCCTCAGAGACATCTGCGTGAATCAGCTCGTGATAATGATGCAGGTTCTGCACCTTGAGATCCTTGGTTTCGATCTGCCAGAATGAAGCGATCTCCTCGTGCTTGTCCATGACGGCCTGTGCGTTTGCCTTTGCTAGAGCCCAGTCCCTGGCTTCGCAGGCTTCTGACACCGCCGTCTTGAGGTCCTTGAATGCGGCGGAGCGCTTGGTGTAGACATTCGCGTAGACAAGGTCTTCACTTGCTTTGCGTGCACCGCCGTTGTGTAAGTGCTCGAGATATTGCATCATGCGCGTATATCCCTTCGTCTGCTTCTGTAACACCGAAGGCACGTTCTGGAGCAATCGGCCCGAAATAGCCTTGACATCCGCATCGCTGTCCGTGAGCATCCTTTCGAACACCGTAATGACCGTACGGCAGTGCTCCAGTTGGATGTTGCGAAGCTTGCAGAACGTAGCCAGGTCCGCGACGTGATTCTTTTTAAGGTCCGCCGTATTCTCGTTCTTCGTAATGACGCGCAGAATGATCTTGTCGAGCAGTCGGGCGAGGTTTTCATGGAATTGCTCCAGGGGCCAGCCTGTATAAGGATATAGCTCAACCGTATTCTCATACCACACCCAGTCAGCTTCGGTGTTAGGAATGTCGTATGAAGGATTGACACCGAGGAGCTGCCAAACCATGCTCAAAGGTCGCACACCTGAACCGGCGATGGTCATAAGGTTACCAAAGAGTCCTCTCATTAGCTTCGTGACTGTATCTTCTGCGGTGTCGAGAACGACAGGAGCCGACGTTCTCATTCCCGCCAGCTTACACATCGCGGCCATAAGCAACGAACTCATCAACTGTCCAATCTCAGGCGCGCCGGCCTGGAAATTATGCTCACGGCCAGAAACTGCCTGACTTAGTGTATCCCTCATCATAATTCGCAAAGCGGCGATGTGAGACTCATTACACTTCTCCATCCAGCGTACAGTATAAGGGCTCTTGAGATTGACGAATTCGTCCCAACAGACCCAGGCCAACATAGAGCCGCCTGATCCGCGGGTCTTATTGAGATAAGGCATGGAGAGGGTGGGATGATCTCGGCCGGCCCGGCTTAGAAGAGGGCCGTGGTGATCGCCCTGTGACTGCTCCATGATAATACCGGCGTCGAAGCCATCGAGATAGAGGATACGATCGTCGAGGGAACAAGCAGGCCTACGACTCAGTTTAGCAATTCATAGATATCATAAAGGATGTTGGGGCAGCACTTACATGGCATTGATCGTGGACTCCCTCGTCAGTGTCTTCAAAACCTGCTCGTAAGGGCCCGTCTCAATATTGAGCAACATGACACCCATATCAGTAGCATGCTCCTCCAACAGCCCCGCCAGCTTATCGAACTTCATGTCCTTCGTCGCCTGAACATTGTTCTCGATCTGGTTCTTCCTCAACAAGCGCTTCATGTCATGCGTCTTCTTCGAGGTGGTCTGCGAAGACATCATGTTCGCAAGACTAGCGATGACAGGCTCGAGCGCAGCCTGCGTTTCCTTGCTAGTCTTTCGTAGATCTCCGAGCATTCTGTTCTTCTTGAGCATGGCCTCCTTGTCGTCGAAGTCGAAGGAGTCGGTCAGGTAGGCGATGTATTCCTCGCGCAGGGGGGTCATGATCTTGTCGACCTTGGAACTGAGCGTATCGACGAGGGTCTTGGAGAGCTTCTGAATGTCCTGTTGGTTGAGAAGGGATTGGAGTTGGGGGACCATGGCGATGATGTCGTCGTGAAGGCGAGTCTTGATGTGCTCGAGGGGCATCTGTTCGAAGACTTGGGCTAGATCCTCGACCTTGACGACCTGGTCCGTATAAGGCAGGATGACGTTGTTGCCCTCTTCGAGATCAACGAGACGAGAGATCTTAGGGATCAAGATGGAACTTAGGTCGGTAGCCTTGATAACATCCGTGACGTCGGCTCCAAACTCGAGCTTGCTCGTATCCAGGACCTGAGGATCTGCTAGGCCGCGATAAAAGTAGAGCTTCTCTCCGTTTCCGACACTAGCCAAAATTAGAGACTGAGGTCCTGCAAGCGCAGTCACAGCATTGATGTTGGCCGCGGTCAGTGCCTCAGAAATATGCTCCGCCGTTTCAAGCTTGTCAGCCTTGAGCTGCACAATGAACACGGCGTTCATTCGCAGGCTAGTTGCCAGGTTACGTGCATTATCCGTCATTCGCTCATCCACAACGACAACGACACTCTCGAGTCCCTCGTAGTAAGCGCAGAGCGACTTGCTATCAGTAAAGGGGACGTTCTTAGGAGTCTTGCCCGTAGAGAGAAGAACAGGTCCTTCGAGTTGGGAGCCGAAAATGCAAGGAAGAACAACGGCGGACTTGTCGTTCTCCTTGTCGGTTTGTTCATCGAGGAACTCGAGTCTGTTTCCGAACCGGACGATCTGTGCGTCAGAAACCATAAAATCAGGAAGCACGTCTGCATTCGTGGTGATCACGGCGTGTCGCTTCTCGAGAGCTTCAACCTTGGTCTCGACCGCGGCAGATTCTTGGGTCTGTTCGTCCGCATTGACAGGTTCCTCCACAGGGGCAGAAATGGTCCACTCGGCCCTAGAGATAGCTTCAGCGAAGATAGGACTTTCCATCTTACGACTACTGCAAGTCTTCATCCGATCCGTTGCAGCTCGGGATAAGATCGAGCAGATGAGATCACTGCCGACACGCTTCACCACCAAGGGACAACAGATCGTTGCGTCGCCGATGGTAGCCTTATCCAAAGGAACAGGGATGATATATAAAGTCTGCAAATGTTAACCAGAGTCCCACCAAACGATTACTTCACAAGCATACCTTCTCGTCATGATCTGCTACCATCAACGCTGGATGGGTTTCCATAAATCTCCAAATCTGTGTGTTTTTGAACCCAGAGATGAATACACAGATAGGTTTCTCCTCTTGTAACTTATCGGTTTTCAACTTTGCGAATTGCAAAAGATCATCGCCCTCGTTGCAGTCGCCGCTGTGTGAGATACCGCCGAGGGTCTCCTGGGCGCGCCAGCAGGAGGTATTGCCGTCTGCATCACCGAGACAGAAGTCGTAGTATGTAGGATACCGTCTTGAAACGGCAAGGATAGAGATCTTCCCGTCGCGCAGGGGGATCTTGAACGTTGTGGAAGGGGCTTGGGAAACTTGGAAGTCGTTGAAGACACCTAAAGAAGTCAGTTAGCGATCGCATTATAATAATACAGGATAAAAGTACTTGCCTAGACGACTCTTGAAGCGATCCATGCGCTTCGCCAATGTCTCTCCCATCTCCCCCAAATCAATAGCATTGTAAAAATACTCTTCCTCAAAACCTGAGATATCGATCTCCTCGATCCCCTTCTTGGTCTTGCATAGTAATATGCCTTCAGGGCTAAAAGGATGTGCGGAACCAATGTCAAGGTTCTGAAGAATGTCGCGGATCTGACCCTTGGACGTAGCCAAAGGGTCGAAATATGTCTTGCGTACTTGTTCCATGGTGATGATGTTTACTGAGGAATGGGGAACCTTGGCGGGAAAGAAGTTGTTTTATAGAACATGGTGCTGACGGGGTGAGTCACCACCTTCCCCTTGAAGAAGAGTTGGGCGCGTATTCTAGAAGAAGGTTCATACGAGACTGTTGTTGGTTTCGGGGACGCAAAGATGCAAGAACGCTCAGCCACTCAGAGCCCAGGCGACAAAATAATTCTGCATTTCCAAGCCCCATCAAAACAGCTTTATTCTGGCAGTCCGAGGCTTATGGGGCTAACATGCTTTGGGAAGTGGCCGATTATGCCTTGTGAGTCACCCCACCGAATAATACGAATTACAATTTCAGTTGACTGTCTCGAGGACCATGATATCAGTTATACTGTTATATGCTATTGTTTTCAAGGCGTAATTCGTGGTAAATTCGCTCAATTATTGACGATGGTCTTGACGCGCTGAAAGTTTAAGGTGTTCCAGTGGGTCGAGGCCTGTAGTGACAGCTTTTAGAAAGCCTAGTTCCGCTGTCAAAAATATCCCGAAAGTTTATTGCTTCTGCAATGCAATTGACTTCCCTTGTATCATGCAGTCAACAATATTCCCCTTCCGACACTCGGAGCTTTCAAGAGTCATCGATTCGTTCCAGTTCCAGTTCAATTGAAGTGCTCTAGGCAGCCCGTACTAATCCCAGCTCCAGTCAGCCTTACAAGGCACTAAAAAGCACTGCAACACCAACTAAAACCCCAGTCCATCCCACCCTCATCGCCACAGCCCTAGACTCATCAGGAAGTTCAAGCTGAGGAACCCGACTTCCCTCAGTCAAATCATTCGGCGCGATACAAACCATCTCTGAGCTCACATTTCCATCGTAATGCGTTACTAAGAGCATACCAATCGGCTGCTGCACTTTCAGATCGTACGCTTCAAATGAATCAATCTCCCGGTCTCCATGTGTGAATGACCCACCCGGGAAGCCGCCGTATGTTATGTAGTCATCGTCTAAATCCACGTTTTGCAACTCATCTAGAGTGCAGTTTGAGCTGGTGAAGTTTCTCGGGTCGACTGAAATAGTTAGTCTGACATCATATGGGAAGTTTTGTATGGGCAGACTTACTTTGAGATGCAGTAAAATGTCCACATCCGAAACTGAAATCCATTTTCATACGAGGGCATCGTCCGTCTTTTAACGGGCTCTTAAAATCCAGAATCTCTTCCATGCACTCCTCATCAATAATCCCATCGCACGAGTCTTCCGGCGCAGTTGCATTCGTCGCCGTAACGTTCTTGCCCATCATCATGTACAGGCAGACATTCGTTTCGTTACCCTTTTCCGTCCCGGCCAGGGACTTAGGAACGCTGAGCCACGCCTCGATCGACTGGTCGGATCTGTAGTCTCCGTATCGTAGGTTTTCAGCCCGTCTGTCTGTTAGCGAGACGGAGATGCGCCATTCATCTTGCTGGGGGAATTGCACGGCGATTGTTCCTGTGGAGTTGAACCAGGAACCAAAACCGCCTTCTTTGATATCGCGGACTGCGCTGGGACATGTTTCATTCGTAGAGTTACTTTGGGCCAGAGTATGGCCTGCTAGGAAGAGAGAGGTGATCAAGGATAATTTGGCCATGGTGAGTTGCAAAAAAGACGCCAACTTGATCCCTCAATGCATAGCGAAATCAACGCTTTCTATACCTTTCACATTGATAGAATGATCTCATCAGGTTTCGTTGTCTGACCGAGCCAAGATGTTTTTGCCCACACAGCCTCCAATTACATTGCCACTATGTGTCTGAAGGATTGGCCAAGAAGTGCTAAAGGGCAATCATTCCACGGCCCCCAATTTAATCAGGAGCTGAAATGCCATCCAGGTCTGTGTTATGACGTATTTTTCGCTCATTCAGCTTTGACACGGATGTGCCAAGAGTCTAGTGAATCCTTTTGTGGTGATTGCCGATCGGGCCTTTGTATGCCTTGTCGTCCGAATGCGGTAATTTACGGCGCTGGTATTCGGATTTCAAGAATTTAGATATAACGTCTGCCAACGCATCGGCGGTTACTTATTTCAGAGTGATGGGCAAGTTGGTCAAGATTAGGGAAGCTCGTATGGGCGCTGAGGTAGGTGATGAACTTCAACATCGTCGGTAGATCCTCCTGAAGATCATAATTGAATTGAATTGGAAGGGCTCGTTCGCCATTGTTGAAACCATGTATCGTAGAAGCTCACCGATGTAGATGAAGCTGCAGGATGAGTTCGATCTTCAAACACACTGTTCATACTAGTATGTAGGTAGTCAAAGTATCGCAATCCAAGCTTCTGAATAATGGAAAGAAAAAGGTGCTGAGGGAGAATCTATACAATCACAAGAGCGGCGGATTGTCTCATTGGTCAAGTCGGATTCCTACTTCTCTGACTAACAAGTCACATACATATCTAGTAGCACCGGCAGTTGTTCCTTGCAGTTTCAGCAACTGGCCAATACCTATCTCGGCAGTCAGTTCTTAGCGTTGGCAACATAGTGTTTAGTTCCAACGATTCACAACTTACCGTAATGTTTACATACCAAAGTTAATCTCAACGACTATTTAAGTACTACAACTCTTGGCTATACTCAATTCTTACAATCACAAATCACAAGGCTAACATGAGACAGAATATTGATATGTGCATAGATTTCCATTCAAATGAATGACTCATTCAGATACGTAGCAAGAATATACAATCAGAATCAACTATTTACAAGTGCGTGAGTGCCATGGTGAAACCACCAGACATCACCCATCGGAAGAAAGGTACATCAACCCGTGCTCTCAAAGCACTGCTCAATCCATGAGCCCAGCGATTTATCGCTGGAGGGTCAACAGACCAGGGCGGTATGGCCAGCTGTCGTAATCGGGAGCCTGAGCGTTGGGGTCGCGGCCCTGGTAGAGGAACTTGAGGTTGCAAGGGTCGATGGGGAAGGTCTGGTCGTTGTCGGTACGGACAAGCTCTCCGTGAGAGATGTCGTTGGTCCAGGTGGCTCCTGAGTTGGCCTTGCCGGCGAAGGGGTTGTTCTCGGTGGCAGCGTTGGGGGTCCACTGGCCGTCGAGGCTGTTGGCGGTGAAAGAGCGGAAGTAACGGCCGCGGCCGGTGGTGCTCTGGGCCTCGACGATCATGAGGTACTTGTTCTGGCCCTTGATGGAGTAGACCTGAACAGCCTCGAAGAGGTTGTCGACGGTGTCGGACATGACGACCTGGCTGTTGGCGCCGAAGCTGCCGGGGAAGTTGCCAATGGGCATGCTGGCACGGTAGATCTTGCCGTTGTCACCAGCGAAGAACAGGTACATGTTCTTGCTGTCACCGATAACAGTCTGGTCAATAGGACCAGTCTTGGAACCGGAGATGCTGCCGGTGAACAAAGGCTGGGGCTGCGACCAGCCGTTGACGTTGGTGGGGTTGTTGGAGGTTCTGTAGGAGAACTTGTGGGGACCCCACTGGTGAGCGAGAATCCAGATACCCTTGGGCTTGAAGTAGAAGAGGGTAGGGGCAACAGCAGTGCTGCTCATCGGAGTCTGGGTAGCAGAGCCGAGCTGGCTGAGGTCAGAGACGGGGCTGAAGCCGACTGACGTCCAGGAGGTGCTGAAAGCAGTGGCGTAGACGAGCTGCTTTCCGTTGTAGGGAGCGACGGTGAAGTCCTTGAGGTTCTTGAAGCCGTTCTTGGGCTGGGCGAGAGGACCGCTTGACTTCCACTTGTAGGTGGTGGGGAGGGAGCACTGGGCTGAGACCTCGCCGACGGCGGCGAGGAGCAGCAGAGTGCTGGCGATGATGTCGTTGTTGAGGAGCTTCATCGTTGTTTGCTTGGATTGCTGGAGCTGATGAGGAAAGAAGATCCAAGAGTTTGGCGGACGATCACTAGATATTATATATGTAAATCTCGAGACCCATCACATAACCCAATCCTTAATTTTATTGGCTTCATATCCATAGACTGAACTGACATTGGAGGAGAAACTCGAGTTCTCCACCCATGTTGTGGTTCGCGGTTCTTTTGTCGTCAATGCGATGTAGTATCACTAAGACGGGAGTACCTTGGTCTAGATCATCCCATGGAAATGCGTAAGCAAGGATATCCTAATCAAGTCTTCCCCTTTGCAGTACCACGGAGGCGGACCCGAGCTTGCAGTATGGGGTTAGCGTCATCGGGTCACTCAGATGATCAAATACCTCGATGTCACGCTAATTTCGGCGTGCAAGATAAGTATCCATGCTGAGAAGGAACATGTGTATGCACACGAGTAAGCAATTGATAGTCAACTGTTTTTGATACAGAGTTAAAGACAATGTCAAACTGCTACGCTCAGATATCAAATTGGCTCTTGATCGTGAGAATACGTCACTTGACGGCTTGTTTCTCGGCTCGACGCGAACAAACAATGCCAAGCCTGAATCATAGTGGGTTTCATCTTGGCGGTGTCCCGTTTCAGCCTCCACTATTTTTCTGTGTCCTAGCAGTCCTGCTAGCCTTTAGGCCTGCCTTCTAATCACGGCAACTAGCATCACGGAGCAACAAGAAATACGAGTTCAAGCAATGACCAGTTCGCACAGCCTGATCAACACTTGACTATTGTCTCAGCTCAGGCTATTCGACCCCTAGTCTTGAGAGATCAACCACCAATGACCGTCTTCTCAAAGACCTGTCAAGTGAATAAGTCTCCGAAAGACAACACAGATTGGCGCGCCTGTACGAAGACAACAAGCATATCCAACTTTTCGGAAAATGATATTCCAATTCAAGAAGGTAAACAGGTAATAACACCGGCATAATTGCCGTCGGTAATGTGCAATGGGGTACGGCAAAGCACCCCAGATTCAATGCTGCATGACCCCGGAGTACAGCCTCTTCAGGCTAAACAACAAGGGATGCGATTGGTTAAATCGCGCCTTCATTTGACCGACCTTGATCGTTTCAGAATACTCATATTATTCCGCCAATTAGAAGACTGTCGTCCGAGTGTTTAGCCAGATCGACACAAGCGGGCGAATTAAAGAAATTAAACAGATCGAGTTCTAGAAGGGCTACGAAGTTGGGATGAAATATTTTGTTTATCTGCCAAGTGTTTTGTCATGCCAAGAAGAGGGGTCATCATGAAAAAGAGTAGTCAGCATCTTTGAGCATTAATCGTGGTGTAGCGGTCAATTGTGCGGTCTGAAAAAGTCCGTGATATTGAGTTCTTAGTGAATGCTTCTTATTGTCGGAAAAAAGAAACCACGAGTATGTTAATGCGCAAAATGATTCGTTAAATCTGCTCAATTTGCACGGAACTCGGCATATGGCATGTTTTATATAAAATATCGACAGTAGAATGTGGGCAGACTGGAGCCTGATCAATCTTGATCAGCTTCACCCCTTGAAACAAGAAGTAATTATACTGAAAAGTGATAAGATAAGGGAAAAGGAGCTTGGCATGGATGACCATGTCCACGTGGAAATGAAGCGATAAGCTGATAAGAGTAGCGATAAGAGTTGTGATAAGGAATTCAAGGTCGTGAACTCACCCTATACTATGAGCCATTACCGCGCTGTAAAGCAATTGAGCATCGTATGTAATCGTATGTACTTGAGAAAAAGTCAAGTGCTTTGAAAGTAGACTTTTCTCATTTTTCCAAATGCTATACATGCTCTTATCACACATTGGGGACTTTGTGAGGTGCATGGTGCGTTTGTTGTGAAGCTTCATGGCGTGTGATGGAATAACCATCGAGCAGCCGGCGTACCGTGCCCAATTTAATTGCGTTGTCAGCCGGATTTAACAGCTCTAGCCACAGTGAAGATATCGAAAAGTTAACTTCCATTCTAATGAGGATTTATCCGGTTATTTCGCTCAAGAGAAATAAAGCCAGGCCTTGATTACCCGTATAAAGCAGGTGGTTGCAAACCGGCAATAAGCCATGTCAATGATAGGCTGTATTTCGGGAATACCCTCACCAAGTTCCCGCGGGAAGGTATATCGGAAAAACTCATTCCTAACGTAGGTAGGGTAATCACACTCGGACAAAATGATGCCAAAACGGTCTATTGTCTGACTGATACACTAATATACATCTAATCTACATCTAAGCCCCAATCTTATGATCCTTCTCCCACATCTCGTTCTCTATCCTGATACTCCTCTGCCCCCATTTAATAGTGATAAACGCGCCAATACCTCCCCAAACACTCGGTACCGCCCAACCCAAAGTGTACGCAATCTCAACAGGCAACGTCCACGCGAGGGCAATAAGCACAATGCTCAAAACGGACCCCGTGATGGCCCAGCCCCAGAGCATCTCTACCAACATCCGTCGGAACCTGGGTGACGCCTTGTATCGCTTAAGTGCTGCTTCGCGGTATTCCTTTCCACCGCCGCCGTCGCAGGCTGTTATATCCTCCATGATAGGGAATGTCAACGGCGGGTAGACTTCCCCGACGACATGCGAGCTTAGACGGTGCCAACGCAAATGCCAACCGAAATGATGCGCGATACCAGTCCACATCATGTAGATGGTCACCATAAGAATACCAACAGGCATAATAATACTCAAACCTCTCATAATAGGCGGATCAGGAATACTGAACCCAATCATAAGCGCCGTCATGACAAAATAAGGCTGTCCAAGAACAAGATGCACCGTATCAAAGTTCCACCGTCCCGCTCCAAACAAAGGGCGGTATGTATCCTTCTTCAACGCGAGACGCAACCCTCTAAGACCGTACTCGCCGCCGGAGATGAAGCCGAACATGGCTGTGATGATGGCGAACATGGCGCCGGGTCGCATGTCGGTTAGGTAGTTGATGCAGAAGTAGAAGATGATGGGGATGAGGGTGCATTCTGTTAGGATGAGCATCCAGAAGAGGAAGATCATGAGTTTATGTTCGCGGAGGTTGTACGGGAGTGGTGGGGGACCGCGTGAGATTTCTTCGTCTGGTGGTTCTGTTTCGCGTTTTGGTGGAATGGTGGGTGATGTCGGTGCTGATGATAGCGTGACGTTCTCAGTGGCAGCAGCATTGGTCGTATTCGTTGTGGGGGCAGTATCGACAGTAGGATCAGCGTTTGTCGTAGGAGGCATAGAACCAGTGGTTCGGCCAGTGTCTGTAGGCATAGCGTTTGTTGCCTCAGTAGTTGTAGTGTCCGTAGTAGGAACAGTGTGTCCAGGCATCGTATGCGTAGCCGTGGTATTCTCTGCAGTAGTCGCAGTAGGAGAAGTCATAGTGGACATGATTGACTTGCATAAGCTTAAAAATAAGCTTATTTGACAACAAGAGAAAGAGAAGAAAAAACTAAAACACTGGCGCAGCCGTAGTTTTATTCCAATTGCTCATCCCTACATACCAAAAGGAACGGCGTACGTCAGTGGCAACCATTATGTCAATTAACACTGCCTCGTGCTGATCGCAGCAAGTGATGATGCTATTTTTGCTTGGCGGTTCTGCGGGAGGAGCGTATGCCAAGAGAGTTAAAACAGGATTAGGTGCGTCGGGGAGATAACAAACATGTCACTTAAACCCGACCGATGGATCATTGCACGTTGCAGAATAAAAGATCCATTACGGGTAGAGGATTGGCAATCGTCATTGTCGGGCTTTATTATAAAAGTGATGCATCCCGATGTAACTTGGGGGCATGTTAAAGAAGAAGCCAAGCCTTTGACCCTTGTTGTGATCCATTGATCAACGGTGACTACTGGATGAAATGCTCCGTGTTGTATTACGGAGTTTGGGTTGGATGAGGTGAGATGAGGTGGAGGATACCGAATGCTTCCTTCTTTGCAATTGCGAACTGCACTGGGTAATGGGCTGATATGACAAGCTCAATTGAGGCAGTAGTGCTGATGCACCGTAAGCCACTCCCGTCGCAATCTCGTGTAGACACTCCGACGACACCACCAGGAACAAGATGTGTCGCACCGACTCGCACTCGCACTGCAGTAGTTAAAACCGACGCGACCGCGAGCCATGAGCCTCATTCCTCACAAACATTAGCCTGAATAAGAGTAAAGACTTTTGCATATATTCATCACCCCCAACTCCTATAGTCGTGTATATATAAACTCCAAACCAATGCAATCCAATGCAGTCAATCATCAATCTAGCCGAACCAATCTCATCAAACCCAATGCACTTCATCCAATCTAAGCAATCAATCCAGGAAAGTACGTCCTCAAACTCTCATCCAACAATTTAATCCCAACAGGCTTAACAAGATAATTATCCGCCCCCGCCGCACTCGCCGCCTCCCGATCATTCTGACTATCCTGCCCGGTAACAATAAACAGCACTGACTTTTTCTCACCGGCTTTTTCTAGGTCGCGTATTTGACAAGTAGCGCTAATACCGTCGCAGACGGGCATTTGAAGATCCATGAGAATGAGATCGAAGGGAGGAGGGTCGGTGGAGGGGGAATTTTGGAATTGAGTGAATAGGTCGACGGCTTGGCGGCCGTCTATGGCGCTGCGGTAGGGTAGGCCACGCTTTTTGCAGTACATTTCTAGAATGCGGAGGTTTACTGCGTTGTCGTCTACGAGGAGGGTCATGGGTTTTGAGGTATGTGGCTGGGTGCGGACGGGGAGGTCTTGGGGGGCTGTCTTATCAGGCCCGAGAACTCGCGGCACTGGTTGCTCGGTGTCGTGAGGTAAGTCTTCGGTTCCGACTTGAGGAGTTGGAGAACCGTTGTGGGAAAAGCTGGCGTAGGAGCCGTAGCCTTCATCTGTTGACGAGACGTTGTCGCATGGCGGGACGTGATCGTCTTGTGTGGGAGGTTGGGATGTGGGCTGAGGGGGTTTTGACGGGTGCATCTTTGAGCACAGCTCGTCGGCCTGTCGGAGCGCAGCGTCGAGCGACGATGTACAAAACGGGCCCTTCACGAAAATAATGTTGGGCGTTGATTGAATAGTCTCCGTATCTTCCGAGTCGGGCACAAGACATATCGCGACTTGGTCTTTCGGTAGCATCGCGTGATACTTCTTTCGCTCCTCCGGATCACGAATGTAGTCCATAACATTTAAACAATCGGTCGGAATATTCGAGGAAGAGAAGCCATTGTAGGTGAGGTATCCAGCTAAGTGCGAGGATAGGTGTACTTCAGGTGTATCGGAATGGAGGTGACGGAATCTCAACGGTAGATGCTTAAGTTGTGAAGCAATTGTAGGAGATGGCGTAGAAGTCGTGCACCGAATGTCACCAAAGGTAGCACGGAAATGAGACCCGCGATCAACCTCCGATGACACCAGCTCAATTGAACCATGCAGTAGAGCAGAGAACTTGGCAGCGAGGGTCAAGCCTAAGCCTGCACCGGTAGAGTGCTCGGCAACCTTCTCGTACAGCTCAAAAATGCGACGTTGATCATCTGGATGAATACCACAGCCGGTATCTTCCACGTCGACGACGAGGGTTTTTGTATCTTGTTTGTAGGATAATGTAACGGCGACGATGCCCTCGAGGGTATTTTGTATAGCATTGACGATGACGGGTAGGACACTATCGCGGAAGAGGTCGATGTCGATACGGAGGCTTTCACAATCGGGTGATAAATCGTGGTGGAAGAAAACAGGTGCTCTCGTTCGTGTGTCTCGAAGTGTAACATCGGAAGAATCCTTGATGAGCGCATCTTCCAACTCTTGAATGCTGTGCGTCGCATATTGTCGGTCCGCAGCAGCGATGTCTGCCCATCGGTTCAGCGTAATCATGCTGTTGACGGTAGACATGAGTTCGCGGCCTGCAGTCGAGATGGTATCTAGATAAACAGACGACTTGCCCAGCTCCGCAAGCGGCTTCATCATCTCCTCAACACCAGGTCGCAGCTGCGTGCTTCCAGGTAGAGTCAACCCTCGCAGATCCTCAGTCAGAAGCTCAGCTGCGCCGAGAATGCCGTGGATGGGCGTGCGAAGCTGGTGGGATACGCCGCGGAGGAACTTCTCTTTTGCGCGCATGACTTCTGCAAGGAGACGCTTCTGCCATCGTTGCGTGAGGAGGGTAGCGCACGTGTGGACGAACCAAGAGTCGACATCGTCAAAGATCCGTCGGAAATTCTTGGTCGCTACGACGAGGACTGATGGGCCGGATTTCGACTCGCATTGTGCGGAGATGAAACGAATGACTCTGTCTTTGGGTGGTTCCTCGCAGTTCGACGTGGCGATAAACTGCTCAATGTACTCATCATCTTCCCATAATCCATGTTTCGAATCGGACGCGGTCGCGGGGTATGGGACGTTGTGGTCAAACGAGTCGGTGCTGTTGGATTGTAACGTGACGCTTTCTTCGGGATATGCTTGTCGGAGTACTCGCAGGATGGGCTCTTGTACATCATCGCCCTCAGGTTCTTGATGCAGGTTCGCGATAAGTTCGTTCAATCGATGTCGTTCTCGCTGTCGGCGTGCTCGTGCACATTGTACTATATCAGCCACGATCCAATCGCCCAGTCTCGCAAGTGCGAGCTGCTGGTGTTTCGACAACGGAGGCTGGCTCGTCGCCGATGCGACACACAGCGATCCCAGGCCAACGGATTCACCGGATTCGTGTTGCATTCGAAGCGGGACGCCGGCGTAGGCTATGAGGCCGCCGTGTTCGACGTACGGCGACTCTCGGAAGCGCCAGTCTTCGAGCATGTTTGGGAGGAGGAAAACGTTCTAGTTGGAGCTCAGCATTTGTTCGAAGAATCGGCAGAGGGGGTTCGTACGCCTGGGGGTTGTGTCACAGTATGTGCGCACAGAGTCTCTCCTCGAGGAAGGATAGCCAGCTGAAGACCAACCGTAGCCAAACGGATGTAAACATTGGCATCAAGCAATCCAACAACAGCATACTCCCAGCCAGAGTTTTCCTGCGCAAGACATGCCTTCTCCTGCAACCCCGCAAGGAGTTCAACTTCTTCATCGATGCCCCTTGCATAGTACCACAGCATGGACAATCTCAACCGCTCGTTCCTAGCCAATCGCGTCCGTAGGTATTTGGAGGAGGGACATGACGGTTCGAGCGGTATCGCGGAGGGCGCATAGGGATCATCTTTCGGAGGATATAATTCGGATTCGAGCTCGGGAGCCCAAGGCTCTACGGGGGTTTTGAAGTTGTTTGCATCGAAAATAGGGCCGATGGCCTTGGGACGTGGAGGAAGGGCGTAGTCGACAGTAGAGGAGAGGAGAGTCGAGTCTGCTTTTGGGAAGAAATGCATTTAAACGAGGGGATATACTTAGGGGGATCAGGATAAGGGATCGACAAATTCAATTAAACATGGGTAGCTTATGATATGATATGTTACTTGTACAAAATTATATGTAAACAGCACAGTGCAATGATGAGTAGAGATTCATTCAAGATTGAAATGAATGGAGGTAAACATCGGACAGGAGACAGAAAGAGCGGAGAGGGGTTCGACTTGGACCCGACAGAGAGGAAGCAGTTTCTTCTGCTGACTCAATTCGGTATCGCGTCATAATGTGTTGCGATCGAGATCTGGGCCTTGTTTTGTGATCCGAGGAAAATAACTTGCAAGACGCAATCGTCAATGCATTAACGGAAAATGCAGTCAACGCAGAAAAAAGTCAAAATAATCATGAGAATAGATATAACAATTATGGACATGAATGATATGAACAAAAAGAGAGGAATAATATCGTTGATTACTATACGAGATTGACGTGACGGGCTGTCAATTCCAAGGCAGTCAAGGCTTACAGGCTACAGCGCATGCAGGCCCCAACGGCCCTGGCTGATGGGCTTGGCCGGGCTTGGTTTGATGCAAACTCTGTAGCATTCCACGTTGGGCTATTGACATGCAGCCGACAACTGTCAAACAGACAAGTCAATATGCAGTCTATGATAAGATTAGATATTTATTTGCTTTTGAGAAAGACCCTGGTGGTTATTGTGTGATATCGTCCGTCACGTGCAGATCAGGTACCCGAACCCAAAATCACTCACATGCCGCCATCGCACATGCGAGACAGCCTTAGTGTAGATCATTCAATCTTTACAGGCATACCTTGTCTGAAGAAGGACTCCATCATCTTGAGAGAACCCCTCTTGTGTAGTACCGTGACTCACGATGTTGTAGCACTCGATCGAATGGACATTGCCTTGGGCATCAATCCATCAGAACAACTCTAACCAACCCCATGACTCATGACAACAAATACTCAACAGTTCAAACTGCCAGCAAGCACAGACTATCGTGTTACCTCCAGAATATGCATGCCACATCAGAGATGCCACTTCTGGTGGGGCTTCACCGCCAGACTCCATCAGACCTCTGAGTTAGTATGGGTCTCTAGACTCTATATTTCAGGTACCAATATCTCCTCACTTTTCCATGTCCCCTCATCGACATTCTTTCACTCAATCTCAAGAGTGAATCCAATGACATACCCTCAACATGCGTCTCATCCACACAAAAACATTCCAGCTGGAAGAATTCTACGGCCAGCCTCCAGAATATGCAATCATCTCACACACATGGGGTCCCGAAGAAGCCACATTCCAAGACTGGCAGGGCAACCTCGAGCTCATGAAGCTCAAAAAGGGTCATCAGAAGATCCGTCGCGTCTGCGAACAAGCTCGCAAAGATGGCCTTATGTATCTCTGGTGCGACACCAACTGCATCGACAAGAGCTCCTCGTCTGAAGTCTCTGAGGCGTTGAACGCCATGTTTACCTGGTACAAGAACGCCCAAGTGTGTTATGTTTACCTGTCTGATGTGCCGCCGTTGGATAATGGGGCGTTTGATCCTATGGAGCATTTTAGGAAGAGTAGGTGGTTTACGAGAGGGTGGACTTTGCCCGAGTTGTTGGCGCCTACGAATGTGGTTTTCTTTGCAAAAGATTGGAGTCCTATTGGTACGAGAAAGACTCTTGCCAATACTATTTCTTTCGTTACAAAGATTGATCAGCAGTATCTGGACTGTACCTTTTACAAGGCCAGTATCGGAGAGCGTATGTCGTGGTTGGCCAAGCGAGAGACGGAACGAACAGAGGATATCGCCTACTGCATGCTGGGTATTTTCGACATCAACATGCAAATCGTTTACGGCGAAGGAATGAGGGCCTTTATCCGTCTTCAAGAAGAAATCATCAAGGTTTCCAACGATCAGACACTCTTCTGCTGGGCCTGGGACGACCGTTATGTCCCGGCGGAATGGGCCAGCATTCTTTCCCCTTCACCAAAGACCTTCCTCGACTCAAGCACATACACCGAATGGCCTGTCCACGAAGCAAAGACATACACTATTACAAACGCCGGTCTATCTATCAAGCTTCCCATCATGAACACCATCACAGAGTCGGTCGAGCAATGGCTTGTTCTTCTCAATGCTCGACGAGATAACGAGAATCAGCAAGTTGCTCTTCTACTCAACAGACTTCCCGGAAAGGATCGTTGCACTCGAAATCGCACACCGCCCTGCCCAGTGCCCGTCTTGACAGGTTCTACGAAACTCCGCGAGGAACAGATGTACATTGCTGGTAGTCGCGAGCGTGCATCCATTCAACCAGACTTCCACGGCCACGGCACTTACAATATCCTCGTCACACTCGATAGTGGCACGATCCCCTACGACAGCATCAACTCCTCTCCCCGTCTCGACTCTAGCACAATTAGTCTTCAACAATGGGACCAAGACGGCCACTACGGCTGCGTTCTCGCCATCCAAGGCATGCAAAGCATCAAGAAGAACGACCGTCGCGCCTCCGTCTTCATCGCCACCCTCGTCTTCGGCGTGGAAGTAAAAGCCGGAAAGACAGAATGGTTCTGCAAAATCCGGGGCATCCAAGAATCCTCCTCGGCCTTCTCCTCCAACACCCTCGAAGATGCAGTATACGAAGAAGAGCAAGAAATCCGATCTCAACTACGTCGCACAGGACACTGGCTTGCCATCTTTGATCAAGACGAGAGCACATCCACTGATACTGTACGCAAGCACGAGATTGATCTCTTGACGAGTATTTCTTTGAGCCACGGCGTGAGAATCGCTTCGAATTCTCAGATGGCTGTTGCGCACTTGCAGTTGGCGCATATTGTTAGACCTGCTGAGGTTGCGCCTTGGGATGACGGGAAGAGGTTTAGGACGGCGGATGGAACGAAGGATTTGTCTGGGTGGTTGAGTTCTTTGCAGTAAGGAAAACGGAACAAACTGAAAAGAGTGGATGATTTTACGAAAATAGAAGATTTATGATTATACCTGGCGGAATAGAATGCATCGTTTTTGCTGTTCATCATTGATCCTTAGCAGTCATGATACCAAGTCGCCCCGGTTTGTTAGATGTCCCAGCTATCGAGCGGCCCTTAATCGAATGGCTAGCGAAGGTGGTATGATGGTATCCATGCAGGAGGTTCAACTTGTCGAGATGACATGATGCCAAGCCTCTTGAACTGCGTCTCTCAGCCAGTGAAATGGTGATCAATTGCCACATACTCGTCAGCTCTCCTCATCAAACAATCAAGCATCTGTCCAACCACACACGAAGCTGTCTCACCCGGACACCTCGGACGTCTTATCAATCCGGCCGAGATACTTAACGTTATCAGAGTTGGCACACTTTAAGTTAGCAACCCCATTAACAACACGCTAACACTGTAAAGTCCCCCAAAGAATCCATAATTCAGTGGGTTTATCTCAACCCCCAGCCAATTTAGCCGACAATCACTCCATCACGTGTTAAAAGACCCCGTTTTCTTCCCCTCAATCTTCAACGGATCTTCCCTTTTGCATTTGTTGGTTCTTGATAAACGTATAGCAAACATGGCTGAACAACCTGCAGTGGCTGCGGATACTGCCGCCCCCAGGCGCGAGGTCTCACCTGAGGCGAATGAGCTTATTCCTGCTGATGAAAATGTAAGTAATAAAATATCTCACCTAATTGGCTGCGGGAGTGGAATCATTAGCTAACGCGAATCTGTAGAATGAGACTGACGATGATGCTGATTCAGCGCTCGGTTCTGATGCGTTAGTTCTTGAGATCCTTGCAAGCCACAGTACTTACAAATGCACAGTGAAAGCTCGACTGCTTCGGTTTCGGCGAGTATTCTTGAGTATCGACGGAGCCAGGGACGAACATACCATAGTGATAAGTTCGCCACGAATTACTTCTTGCCCAACGATGATCAACAACTTGAGTCTGTTGACTTGACGTAAGTTTGCCTTTTCTGGCTTGGTTGACGAGATCTAATTGCATAGACATCATTACTTGACGATTTTATTGGATGACCAATTATTCCTTCCTCCTCTGAAGGAAGATAAGTTGAAAAAGGTGCTCGATGTTGGTACCGGAACTGGTAAGTCTTTTCACAAACCGCTGATGAGCTACTATTAACATGTTTCAGGTATCTGGGCAATGTAAGTCTACTCAACAGCACACAGCACACAGCTCACCATACTCACAATCTCAGTGAATTTGCCGACCGCTTTCCCAACGTTGAAATAGTAGGCACAGACCTCTCCCCCTGCCAACCAGAATGGGTCCCCCCAAACGTGCGCTTCGAAATCGACGATGCAGTCCTCGACTGGACCTGGGAGCCCAACGAGTTCGACTTTATCCACATCCGATACCTCTTCGGCGCTATCAAGGACTGGACAGCTCTCTTCAAGGAAGCTTACCGCTGTGTCGCACCCGGCGGCTGGGTCCAGTCTGCCGAGGCTGATGTTGAGTTCCGTTCCGACGACGGTACCGTTGATCTTGAGCCAAATTTGAAGTTGTATACGAAGCTTTTCCAGGAGGGTGGCAAGATTCTCAACACGTCATTCTTCGTGTATGATCTGCAGGTCAAGGCATTTGAGGAGGCGGGTTTTGAGGAGATTCGCGTTGTTGACCACAAGGTTTGTCATAATGCCTGTCATCTGCCATGGAGTTGAAGCTAACGATTATCATCAGATTCCGGTCGGAGACTGGCCGAAGGACCCTAAGCTCAGAGAAGTCGGCAAATTCGTCCGAGCCTGCTTGGAGAATGACATCGAAGGGTACACTCTCATGATGTGGCAAGATGTTCTTCAGTGGCCCAAGGAGGAATACCAGATGTTCCTGCTCAGCATCCGAAAGGCCATCAAAAACCCCAAGATCCACACATACATGAAAGTGCGTTACGTGTACGGACGCAAGCCTGAGGCCAAATAGACTTGTCCAGCGTTTGATGCATATAAATAGTTGGCAATCTGTCGTTCGACAAGCATAGTCGGTCTTTTGAAAGAAAAAAGCAATTTAAGCAGTCATTGCTATTATCTATCTTCACACATCGTCCTTTACCTCCCATTTGCTAGACTCCCTCAACCAAGTCTTGAAATCTTGTAACCCAGGTTCTTCTCGTCGCAGCCCATCAATATCAGCCTTCCAACCTTCCGTCTTGAACCACTCGAAGCTCTGAGAGGCATCCTTGACCATCCATAAAATTGGCCAAGAAATCGCCCTATAAGTCTGCGGTAATTGCTCACCCACAACCTCCTTGAAAATCCGTTGAAGATCCAGAAAGCTCAAGTCATCACCCGCCAAAGCAACCGCCTTTCCAGCCCACCCCTCAGGATCAACTAATGCCTTTGCCGCAAAAGCACCAATGTCATGCGTACTGATTAATTGCATCTTGCGATCTCGGGGCATACCCTCCGCCCAAAGCGAAGCCATCATTTTGCCAAAGAAACCGGGGTTGTAACTATCCATAAAACCAGTTGGTCTGAGAATAGTCCATCTCTTCCCCCTTCCTTCGCATAGCTCGCGCAGTCTATGTTCAATACGATGTTTCGCGGCAAAGTGGGGAATCTCTGTTGGTGTAGACCAGCTCACGTCATCTCCCCCTCTATCAACGCTTGAGAACACGATGTGATCTACTTTGGAAGTCTTGGATGTAGCTTCATCGATGAGAGGAATAGCTTGAGCTTCATCGTCGGGTGGGACTGTGACGATGAAAACTGATGCGATGGAAGGGTATTGTTCAAAGACAGGCTTTGGGCTTTGGGTATTCCCTTCGACAAGAACAATATCAGAGTACTGAGAGATCAGAGCTTGTGATTTGGGAGATGTGATTGATCTTGTTAAAGCTAGGATGCGGATGTCGCATTGTTTGTAAGTCTTGAATATGGCATCAATGGTGGCTTTGCCTTGTTGGCCTGTAGCACCAACGATAAGAAGATCTCGTGTCATTTTTGATAGGTTTATATTATGTAGATATTGATGGGAAAATGAATCTCTAAAGTTGGGTGTCGGTTTGGAATGTTATATCCAGCCCGGAAACTTCTCGGGACGATAACTGGCCGAACCATCTGTTAAGTCGCCGTTACGATGTGGAGTATGATCACCTTCACTCTTCTAAAACCAACCAAAGGCAATCTGATAAGGTTTGAGCTTATCAGGCTTATCGATAGGCGAAGATAGGATAAGTGGTATCGCATCAAGTCATTCCAAGACTACTGTGAAAGCAAACTTGGTGAGGAGCATTACAACGATATTGAGAAATCCTACTTTATATGTGACATGGGGCTTGGGGGCTTACCAGAGTTTATGCTACACTACCGGGCATTTTGTGAGTCAATCACACAGCTGTCGTATCCGTTTCGATGATGAGAGACAATGTACTTATCATATGTGTTGTACAAGCGGATGAACTTCTCCGAAAAATAATACCTAATCGAGACCCCTGGTCAAGATTGACCTCCATCAGCAGTGAACGAGGCTGTGCTTCTTTTCAACCGTCATCAAAATAACACGTAGACTTCCACAGCTTAATACTTTCTTCAACAGCTATTACACTACAAAGAGTGTATCGACAGCTATCAGCGCTTTATTCTAAACGCATCTTATCTGCAAAAGCCATCACCATGGAAAACTTGGTCCCCAGCGATATAGCTGAAGGAGAGGTGGCTGCAAGCACAATCACGCCACCCTCCGACTGTATGATGTGTTCCGAGATCATCAAGTTGTTCCATGCTCCTTTTGAAGAAATCGACGACGACAACCCTATCGATATACAAGTTCGCCTAGGGCAGGTCAGCGATCGTCTTGCAGACAACTGTCCTCATGCAACTTGGCTCCGAGATGTCAAGTTCAACAGCGGACCAATACCGTTCTACGAAACGCGCGAGCTCTGCCTCTACAGATGGAAACCGCAGGGTTGCCTGAACATCCATTATCATAACAGATGGAGCAATGTCTGGGCCATGACCTCCATGTTTGAGCTGGTCTTCCGGCCAGAGATACCTGGGCATGTCGGGGCTAGGCGTATTCCGGATGAGAGCTGGATTGATCTCGATATTGTCAAAGATTGGCCATCGAGGTGCATCCGATTACATGGAGAGAAGTGTAACGAGACTGTTGGAGATGTGCCGTCTTTCAAGCCTCGACTTTTAATAGATGTGATTCAAGGCTGTGTTACAGGATGCGAAGAAGATAAACCCAGGTTTCTGACACTCTCATATACGTGGGGGAGTTCCAAGAACCTTCGCATGACAAAGGCCAATGTCGATGGAATGAAAGAGCCTGGGGTCCTGAGATCCGACGTTATTGTTTCTCAACTACCAAGAACGATTCTCGACGCAATCAAACTTACTAAGGCTTTGGGAGAACGATGGCTCTGGGTTGATAGTCTATGCATCGTCCAAGACGAGGAAGAGAGTCTACAGCACCAACTCTCGGCTATGCATCAGATTTACGCCACTTCATTTCTCACTATCGTCGCATTCGACGGTCAAGATGGTGGGTACGGGTTGCGAGGACTCAGAGATATTTCACAGCCGAGAGAAATCAAGAACACTGTCTTACCTCTCCCGGGCGGCGAGAGGATCGCTTGGATAGACGACCCTTATTCCAACGAGCGATATGGAAGCTCGCTCTGTTACGACCGTCGTATGTGGACATCTCAAGAATACGATTTCTCCAAACGGCGCCTGATCTTCCAGAATGGACAGGTGAAGTGGGAATGTAATTGCTCGGCTTGGTCCGAGGACCATGTTTATCAACCAGAAAGAGATACCTCTACTCAGGTATCATTTACGAGTTACCTTGGACGCGACAAGCATTCGAAAGTACCAAGTTTGACCCGCTTAAACGATATCATCAAGTCTTTTAACTCAAAGACATTGCGTTATGAGGAGGATGTCTACAACGCCTTCGCAGGATACAATACATATCTTAATAGCATCTTTCCCTCAGGTTTGGTGTATGGTCATCCTCAAATATTCTTCGACATTGCACTTTGTTGGACATCGCTACAAAGCATTCAACAAAGAAAGGTCTCCGAGCGATATGCGGGAGACCCTGCTCATGATGGACTGCCTAGCTGGTCATGGATGGGATGGAAAGGGTCAATCTGTTTACCTTACGATTCAGAAAGCGAAGAGGGATCATCACCCAATGTCGGATTTACCGAATCCATCACCGAGTGGTATGCGATGGAACACCCTGATTCTCGTCAAAAACAACGAATTAACTCCGTCTGGAGCCAGTGTCGAAAAGAGCCACGCAGATCTATGGTTGGATCCTGGCGATGCGATGAGTTTAAGCCACCGGCCTTGACCGGGGGAAGTATACCTCTTCGGTCGTCGGACGCTGTTGGTATACCCAAAGAGTTGCCGAGGCATCAATATACTTGCTTGTTCGATGGAGGTCGCTATCCTACAACGCGATGGTATCCTATACCGGTGAGAGAGATTGATGCAGAGAACGAACCACCGTTGGGTCTACACCGCGGGTATCAGTACCTCTGGTGCCAAACAGTTCGTGCATTTCTAACCACCACAGATGATAAGTTGTACGGGCATCCTTCCTTCCTGCCGTATCACTTGCTCAAGAACAAAAATGGCGGTACTGCCGGCGCACTTCTACAGCCCAACGAGGACGAAAGCCACGCACTACAGCAAAATACTGAGGTTGAGCTTATAGCTATCGCTAGAGGCTGGAGCACCGTCTTGAACGAATACAAAACTGAGAAACAAGAAATCCTCACACCTCCTGCTGAAAAGCCTTTGACGTTGGAAGAGGAAGAAGTTGCAAGAGAAGCACATGAGGAACGTTGGTCGGAGATGTTTGACGAGGTTCCGTGGACAGACAGGTTTAACGATGAAAAGAAGAAGAAGCAGGATGGCTACCATGTTCTTTGGATTGAGTGGGAGAATGGTGTGGCTTATAGAAAGGGTTACGGGTTTGTTCTGGAAGAGGAATGGGATCGTGTAGCAGAGACTAGTAGAGTCGACATAACTCTTGGATGAAAGACATGAGACCTGGACGCCTGGAACGATGAGCAAGGATATGGTAGAAGCCCCAGTACTTGACTTTAATCTTGCCGCTGTATACGAAACCATCTTTATGGTCAATCTCAGTCTTGGATGTTAGTTAGCACAAATTGACTTTAGGGATTATGTTCACAGCTAGCGAGATTACCCCGCCCCAGGCGGCCATTTTCACTTTTTTATTCTGCCAAGTTTTTATTATTAATTAAAGTCTCTTTAAAATATGTTTATATTCTTATCTGCAGAAAGAAATCCTAAAGCTATGAAGTCAAAAGGTTCAATTGGTAAAGCTTTGAAAAATGAACTCAGCAACAGCATCAGCTCCCGCGTTGTTAGGGTGCCACGTAATACCTCCAGCACCCTCTGGGACCTGCGCCCCATTGATCCAAGGCTCGGCGGTGCCAACGTAATGCTCCTGACTTTTCTCGCGCATAGGAATCATGCGTACATCGTACTTTCCGTTGTCTCCGCTGGCCTTCCATTCATCTATCGCACGAACAGTGTAGTCGACAACCCGGTTGTAAAGATCGTCATTTTGCTCTTTTTCCTCGGCTGACATCGGGCAATCGTCGCTTGGGCAGATGGTGTCTGCGCCAAGGGCCCTGATGTAGGTCACGCAGAAGATGGTCAGATCTGTATCACCTGCTGTATGCTGGATGACAGAATCCAGGACGCCTCCGTAGCGCTGCTTATATTCATCCTCGGAGATGGAATTCTGGCATGCGCTGTCACTGGGGTTGCCCAAACAAGTGGCATACGATAGATCGTTACCACCAGAGACAATGTAGACAATCCTTGGGTTGGATCCTTCAAGTTCCGGAGACTGATTTCCTGTAATGTCCTCGAGGACGCTACCGCTGACGGCATGATTGGTGAAGGACCACTGTTGTCCGTCGTTGCCTGAGAGCTTTTGACTGAGAAGTTCGCCTATCGGCTGCGCAAGACCTGGTCCTTCAGCGTACGAAGAACCCAGGCCGACGATGAGCTCGGCGCTTGCGCCTAGGGCAAAAGTAGAAATGAGGGTTTTGATGAACATGATAAAGGCTTTGTACTTAAATGCCAACGCAACACTTAGGCGATTTAGAAGTAAAGATTGTAAAGTGAGTAAAGACTGGAGGTATTTGTTGTGATTTCTTCCAAGTTCCATGGAGATATATTTATACATACTTATTTTATTACAGGGTGAAGAGAATATTTAGGATGCTGTTCGCTGTTGTGTCTAGTGCTGACATAAGTGGCTATGAGGCTGACTGTACTCGGTAGGAACCCAGGTGACAGGAGGAATACGTACTATATCCTCGTAAGTTTCAAGCATTACTATTTAGAGAACCAATAATAATTCTGTGTATGCTAACAAGGAACAGGATTTTACCCAGTAAAGCGTAGTAGTATCAAAATCGGAGATAAAAATTGCCGAGGATGCCCAATCCCTCAGCCCCTTCCTGCTGCATGCGGTAATCTTTTTCCGGAAGTACCGCTCCTGGGGCAGTGTATGCTCCGCCTAGTCAAGGGTTAATACATGAGGAGGATTGAGCCCCATGTCAAAGAGCATATGATAATTCCTTTTGTCAATAGAGATAGTGCTCTAGTAAGCGCATCGTAATAAAATAGTGATACCAAAGCTGCTTAACAAAATTATTATTTGTAATTGAAGCACTAAGGTGATGGATAATTGCGTCAGTGTTCACTATCTCAGTGTGGTAAACTGGCTTTAGTATCGCTATTCTTCTATCATCTACCTGTCTGGTTAGTCTCTTTGAGATTGTTGTTTATGCTTAATTGCTCTGGCTAGCAAGGAAAGATCCGACGAAGGATCCGAGGGAGGATTCAAAGCTAACCGAGAGCAGGTTTAATATTGAAAATCGCAATTAGTCTGCTGGCTCGTAACAACAACAGCGGCAGAAACGAAATCATTTGTATGATGGAAGCCAAGCCTCAGCGGCCGCTGCTATACTCGATCCAATTTATAAACTTGGCTGTAGGATTTCTGAAGGAATCCTTCAGGTGCGGAAGCTAAGGGAACGGAGAAAAGCGGACCCAGATAGAGTCAGCCTCCTGTGTAAGTAGGTTTGGGCTCCTCTTTCCCCGATGGAGAGGCTGATCTAGGCGGCCGCCGTCGTCCGTGCGTTCCATGTATTTTCCAGCTCGTGGAGAAATAGGATTCTTGATGTAACGGTACAGGCCTCGGCACTACTGATAGTGACATCACCAGTCGCTTTAATATTCTCAAAGGGCCAGGGTTATGAATCCTCCGATAAACCTATAGGAGTAACTGTGCTGTTTCAAAACATTGATCTTCATAGCACTGAGAGATTGTTCTTACATGGGGAACCAGTATCTAGAGATCTTCATCCCTTATGCACTAAATTACTTACTAGGGTAACTAACCATTGGTATCTTTACTTACACTTGATAAGGAAGGTTACTTTTGCTGGAATAATTGACAAGGCGTACTCTGCCTCCTTCGTGTACGTAGAATAAACCTAGTAGAAAGAAATCTATAGTTGATACTGCTGTTACATAGGTCTACAGGCAAGGACGGGTAACGTTAGGCGCGATAACAAAAATGACTCGATGCAAGCATTGGTGTGGTAGCATTTGGTAGCTCAGGTCTGGGCTTGATTGTCTAGTATTCTTTCACTCTGCAGTATTATGCTAAAGTGCGTGGTCGACCCAGCTATATAAACTCTAAGTCGTCCTCGGAGTGAAGTGCTGTTTCTAAGATCAACACATCACCTTCTCTGCCCTACTCTCCAGTTTCCCTCTTGACCTTTACTATTCTGAAACCATTTCCATACCAATCCGAACCACCAACATGAAGGCCACCATCGCAACTTCTCTCCTCTCTATGCAGGCTGCCAGCGTTCTTGCTGTTCCTGTTTCAGAGGGAAGCTCTGTGCTGTCTGCTCGACAGAACACGGACCTCTATAAGAGCGAGGACGGTGGCTTTGCCATCGTCGAGTACGGAGACGGGAAGCTGAATTATGGTGGCCGCCTACCCTCTAGCGTCTTGGATCTCATTAGAGACGAGTGCGGAGAGACAGCCTGTAACCCTTCTGGAGGTTTGGGTTTCACGACCGTCGTTGTCAACAGCGATCGTGGCAACGATGTAGACTACACTGTCAGCGTCGAGGGCAGCTTCAACCTCGAGGGACAAAGGGGAAGCAAGTCGCAACTGCTTGACCTTGCCAAGATGGCTTTTCAGGAAGTTTTCAATGCTGGCGTTGCTAAGCTACAAGAGGACGTCAAATATATTACGGGTGAATGTCCTCCTAGCCAGGTTCACGGCTGCCCTGGTAAGTCTCCCATAACCACTGACAGAGCCTGGTAGTCTCTCTCACACTTTCTAACACTGGCTTGCAGGTCAATCATCAGCAACTACTGACCAGTGGGAGAGCACCGACCACGTCCACGTCCGAATCAATGACGACAGCGGCAATATGAAGGGATTCCTCAATGTCGGCGTTGCTATGAGCGACAGCGGCGCGGGTACCGGAATCTGTGAATCTCTTTCGGCTGCTTCAGCCGGAGTCGGCCTCGTTAACGCCGCCGCTGGTGCTGGGATTTCTATGTTGTCTATTGGCTGTGGATTGCTTACAGGATAAGGAGAATAGCAACTAGTAGGAGGACTTTGTAAGGACATCGGGTTGAGGCCAGCGATGCGCCGGAGGAATATTGGTCCGATCAAACCCCTAGCTCAGAGATCTCAGTCAAGCTCCTTAGAGGACTTGACAAGTTGAAGTCAATATAACGAATGGACCTTAAGTTGATGATCTCGGGGCGCATCTTGCAGCCAACAGGTGGCGTGATTGTGCTTACAATCATCTCGTCACTACCTGTGTCTGCGGAGTTAAGATTGTCGGTCGCCATGAATTCTCTCACTGACTAGACTGTAAGCTTTCTTGTTATCAACCTATTGAATCGATTGAATAAGAGAATGTATCCATCGCCAAGGTGTCTCGCGGTCTTACATGTTAGTCAGCACAAATTGCTTTTCATAGCCACGCTTACAACTGTCGAGATTACCATTACCCCGCCTTAGGTCGTGCTTCTATTCTTCACGATACTACACCATCACAATGGCGGCATTCAGACCTACGTGCAGTCTTTGCGAGGTCGAATTTGATGAGCATCTCGAGCATGTTGTGCTACGTAAGCGATACTACCCATTTGGCTTTCTGTCACTAATTACTCGCTAGTCGATGGTGAAACCCGGCCATCGCAACCGGAGGACTTGAAGTCGGCGGATTTTGTACACCGCCTCCAATTATCAGGCATGTGGGCAAGATGGGAGGACGAGTGCCGTGTCTTATCATGGTCCATGGTGAGTCATGTATCATGTGCCGAGTTTGTACTTCGACACAGTCCTGTGCTCTGGAACGTGGCGGAGATTCTTGACTCTGCCTTTGCATTATCTCGTTCTTCGTCGCTTTTGAGACAGCGCTGGTTTGAGACACTGGTGGAAGGTTCTATCCTCAAGTATGACTTAGGAGACCGATGGCACGAGGATGACTGTTTGCGTGTTTTGAGCATGCTGAAAAGACTACTGGTCGAGGTTACGAGGCAGATCATTTCACTATGTCTACCGACTATCCAGATATCGTATGGCATGTTATCTTATGTGTCCCATGCCGAGGATATCAGCTCTATCATGAGACAAAGGGAAATGCGGGCAGGTCTCCCACTGAGTCATAAAGAGTCAGCGGCGACCAACTACCAAGTCAGTCAAAGCGGTCCAATCTGGGCCAGCTTTGTCCCGTTCCAGGGCAGACACTACCTCAAGTGTATCTCGGAAACACCGATACAAGGAGACCTCTCCTTAATGCTCAAGCCAGCAGACAAAGCCGGAACCACGATGTATGTCGCACACGATCATCTGGGAGTCAGAAGAATTGTCTGCACAACACCAGAGAGTGTAGAGATATCCAAAATACAGGAAGAGTCAGGGCTATGGTGGCACACTATCCCTTGGAAGGACAATTGCACAAAGATTCAAGCTGAATCAGATGTCAGTGTATATGTTCTCAAATGTGTATCAACTAACGCCTCTGTAGGGTGTGAAGATACGCTCATTGTATCGTGAAGGAGAAAGGGGCCATGACAGACACTACTGGCCGCGACCCATGTCACCTTTATCTTACCCTAGGATCATAGATATCCATCGCACGCGGAGGAACTTTCCTCGGATCAGGAGAATGAACTCCCTCGTTTTAAACGGTGATGGCATGAGATCATTGAGTGCCTCTATCTTGAGAGACTGCTCGACTATATTCGCTCATTATGCAGGGTCACCAGACCCGAACTATAAAAACGCACCCTCGCTGGCTAGCGGCAACAAAGTTCTCTGGTTACACTTCATCCTTGATGAGCGAGAACGAATCAGCGAGATCTGGACTTGGGCAAATCCCATAAGTGAAAAAGGCATCGTAGTAAGTGAATATTACACTGGTGTTTAAATTTTACTCACTCGATACAGTGTCGGACAAGCAAAGGTCGTATATGGACTTGCAGTCTACAACCCTCGCAAGATGCCTTGTACAGGTGGGACCACCGTGAGACGACGACGTGGGAACATCTTGCAGACCTTCCTCCTGACGAGCCAACTACAATCTTCCTCGAAGAATCGTGGAGCAGCATCGGACAACTGGCACTTCAAAGCGAAGCTCCCATACAAGGAGCGAGGGAGCCGCCAATCGAAGACGTTACCGTTGAGGAAGGACCTGATAACCAGCCAAAGTGGGTGACTGAATATTCATGGGGAACACACTACTCCTCAGCACCTCTATCCGGTCTGTCAACCATAACTCCCTGCTGGGGCAAAACTAGGGGTCTTAAACAACAGGATGTAGAGGGTGTACTAGGCCTGATTTTACGATACAATGATGGTCGGGCTCGCGTTCTTGGACAAGTTCGTTTGGATAGTTTGGGAGAGCCGCTTGACGTTACGAATTGTGATGGTATTTCGCTAAAGCATGTGTGGGAAGAGGCTGTGCTTGAGAATGTTCAGCTTGGACGGTTTGGAGAGGATGGGTGGATGTGGATGCCGTTGGAGGGGAGTATGACTTGGTGGTTTGACGGCCGATGTTGGGGCGAGAGTTATTGGTCCTGGACCTCGAGTTACTACTGTTTTATCAAGCACTTTGGACAAAGTAGAGACGTCTGATCAATAACACCCGGCAACTCATTGCTTCAGTAGGTGCTAGAGAAACAAAAAGATTTATCCAGTCATCTAAACCAGCACTATCTCCGTGAACCCATCAACATCCCTAACAATACCTTTATCCTCGGCAAGATCATTATCATGCAAAAAGATAGTTCCAACCCTCATATACTCATTCCTCCCAGGCACAACGCGTCTTTTCTCACTCACAGACATAACCAGCAGACAACGAAACGTCATTGGAGGGCTCTTCTCATTCCCATCTTCATCAAACTTCCTCTCGGTCAGGAAAAAAGCGAACACCTCGCTCTCCTCAACCCAAGCACGAGTTGCACGGTTTTGGCCAGTTATACCATCGAAGCCTGAATATGAGCCCAAGTCATTGCCGTTAGGTGTACAGAGTCTCATGTTTCGACTGAAGGCTCCAATTCTTGCTTCGTATTCGTCAGGTAGATCGCTGAGATGTAGCTTGATCATCGGACCGCGGATGCTGATCCAGCCATCGATGAGTTCGCCGAGTGGATTGTCCATTGTCTTGGGCGTTGTGTGATAACCCGTGATTTGCGCGATGTCGACCCAGCCATGCATAGTCGCGCCATGCGCAGAAACGCCAAGATAGGAAGCAGGGCTCCAAGTCGGTGCAATATATCCTTCTTCACCAGGCAACGGTTTCTGATCGGGAAAAATGTCCTCTTCTGCTTTGGATCTAAGAGACTGCCATTCGAGCCCCTCCATCAAAGCATTACTCCACAGTCCAGCAACATACTCAACATTCCCCATCTCCTCCTTAAGCCTTTTCTGAAAAAGCGCAGCTAATCCAGAAATCGCTGGTAGCCGATCAGTCTCAACAGTGACGTCCCTGGGAAAGAAATCTTCCAGAATCAAATACCAGTGCTGATGCGTCGTGCTCACTCTTGACTTGCGAGCAATATCCCTAAAGCCCTTCTCTTCTGGGCCAGGATACAGTGAGTTCCAGCGCCCTTTGATTTCGACCCCGTCTTCGGAGAGGAAGTGGCAGTTACACTCGAAAAACATTTGATCGCTGCCGAAATGGAGGGCTCGGTAGGGAAGAAGACGTTCTTGTGTGGCCCAGCCTCGGTTGGTGAGGGGTTCGTTGATGAGTGTCATCCAGGCGCGGGCGTAAGATGCTTTTGCGGGAGGCATTTGGAAGGCATATACCGATATCTCATTGTTGAGAGTCACAGGAACATACTTTCGTCCTGGCCTCTTCAAAAAGCCCTGTTCTAAACCAGCTGCATTATCTGCTGCGATGGACATGTAAGCCCCGGCATAGACTTGTTGCATGGCAGCAGACTCTCTTGCCCAGTCTTCAAGATCATCCTGACAAATACACAAAGAATCGATCCACAAATAACGAATACCCAGATGACGAGTGACCTTGATCGCATCTTTGTACGTTTGAGGAAGACTTTCCACGTCGATGCTATCCAGGTGTTCGGACATTGTGGCATGGGTCGTTCGCACGTGGAATGACGGATCAGAGCCCCAGCAGTAACTGAGCGTGACATAAGACTCATAGCCCTCTGTATCTCGTGTTTCCAACAGTCGGATCTTATTGAGATCATCCAGACCGTCGAGGTCCAAGATACGTGAGGGAAGACGGGTCTTGGTGGGATGACAAACTGTGTGGTTCTTTTCGCAGTCTCGAAGCCATCCTGCGGCCACATCCAAGTTATCTTCAGACCCTGCATCTGGTTCAACTTTCGAGCCTCGAAGGATTAACCCGGCTTCGTCTGTTTCTGGGCGCTTAGCTGAGTAGAGTGAATCCTGAGGATCAACACAGAACCCAAAAACAGCCATGACGTACAAATACTTCATATTCGTACTATTCGCCAAAACGCAAAAGCCATCTGCATCTTCAAGTCTCTGCACAAGGCTGAACTGCCATTCCTCAGGAATACCATGGCCCTGACGCTCAAACACGTAATAGTGTTGATCTTCATCCTGTTCATCCTCCTCAAGACCCTCAACAAATTCATCAACCCTTTTCAAGATCATTTGACAAAGGGGACATTTTTCAGCGGACTCTTTGAGCGCATCAAGACCTGCATAGTGAGGTAGCCCGACATCTTCAGGCGGGATATCGTTACCCTTGAAAGCGACGAAATACGGCGTAGAGCTAGATTCCACAAAAGCGCAACCTTTTCTCCATGGTTCTGGAAGAGTTGGAAGTCTTGACGGCTTTGAAAGCGCTGGAGAACAAAGTGAGCATATAGTCATTGTCACTATCAATGATGGTGTTACGGGAAAAGCCTCACTGTCCCGTCTTATATCTGCCTAGAAATATGGTAGTTAGTCAGCCCACGAATCCTGTCAGCATGACTAGCCATATTAAGAATTACAAACGTCACATTATCGTAAGAATCAATTCCCAGATTGGAATTCCTTTTCATTTGACTGCGGTAATTATAAAGAAATATCCAAGATAAATACAAGAAGAGTAAGTCAAAACATCCGGTTTTCAATCCACACACGGCCACCACCCAACAAAGTTGCTACAGAATTTAGTAGCTGGGAGCAGTGTAAGACTCCTTCTTGGGGGCGGGCTTAGGGGCCTCGTAGGCGGGCTTCTTGGGCTGCTCAGTCTTGGGCTTGGGGGCCTCGTAAGAAGGCTTCTTGGGGGCGGGCTTAGGCTTGGGAGCCTCGTAAGCGGGCTTCTTGGGGGTCTCGTGGTGAGGCTTCTTGGGCTGGTTGTACTCAGGCTTCTTGGGGGTCTCGTGAGTAGGCTTCTTGGGCTTGGGAGCCTCGTAGGAAGGCTTCTTGGGGGTCACGGGCTTCTTGGGCTTCTCGTGCTCAGGCTTCTTAGGCTTGGGGGCCTCGTAGGCGGGCTTCTTAGGAGTCTCATGGTGAGGCTTCTTGGGCTTCTCGTGGTGAGGCTTAGGAGCCTTAGGCTTCTCGTAAGAGGGCTTCTTAGGCTTGGGAGTCTCCTTCTTAGGCTTAGGAGCCTCGTAAGAAGGCTTCTTGGGAGTCTCGTGGTGAGGCTTCTTGGGCTTCTCAACGTGAGGCTTCTTGTACTCAGGCTTCTTGGGAACCTTGGGCTTCTCGGTGTGGGGAGGAGCGTAGTGCTTGGGCTTGTCGTGGTGGGGCTTCTTGGGCTTCTCGTGGTGAGGCTTGGGAGGCTGAGGAGCGTGGTAGGCAGGCTTCTTGGGCTTCTCGACCTTGGGCTTCTCAACGTGAGGCTTGGGAGCCTCGTACTGGTTGCTGGGAGCGACCTCGTAGCTGGCCTCGGGGACGGGAGCGGCCATGATGCCGGTGGCAAGGGTGAGAAGGGTGACAGCGGAGAACTTCATCTTGACTGATTTAGTTGGATTATTGATTAAAAGAAAAGTAAAGAGTGTAAGTGGCTTGAAGCGTTGAGTAAAGAGTGTGGTGAAGTTGAGTGAGCGACTGAAGAGTGAGGGAGGAAAGATGGGTTTGGAGGTGGAACTGGTCGTCTTTTATGGTTCTTGGGTCTAGTATAGAACACGATGGATATCCGTTGAGAATCGGAAAGGCGTTGTTTGTTGAGATGGTGTTGTAATTTCGCTAGACGCCTCATAGCACAGACTCTACCAACTGTCTATGGATAGTGTCTATTGACTAGGTAGAGTAGTGCTTGAGCCTATCGTGCACTTGACGTGATCAGGGGGCTCTACGGTGATTGGAAATACCCATCATTTCGGCAAAGTCAACCGCGCGGTAGAGCTTATGGCTGAATATCCGAGATTTCCGATGGCTCTAGAACGCCACAGTCTATTGTTAATAGACAGTAGTAATAGAGTCAACTGAGCTAAGCTTTTTAGTCTCCGTCGATTTCCCCTGTTGAAGATCACGGGTCTGGGGGAGCGAAAGCTAATTGGAGGACAGCCGAGCTGGGAGACGCTGAGGCGTTCGTATTTTTAGCGGGTAATTTGGGGACAGGCGCTATTTCAGGTACTAGCGCTAGGTAAGGCTTCAGGGGTAAAAGTGTAACTCTTGCGGTTATGAGAGTCGATGAGAGTCTGGACTTACAGATCTTATTGAGATTCCTCATTGGGATTTGCAGAACACGGTTATTAGCGCTTGCATGTGATTTGATGATTGATCACGGTGGGCTCTGTGCTGTTTTTGGCAGCTGAGCATTGACTGGTTGGTTCATTGGGACTGCAAACAAACAACAACAATGTCACCACCGTGTTTTCAATTGTTATCTTCCTTCAGCCGCAGCTGACTTCTGAATTGATATGTCATTCAATGCATGAATAATGTCACTCTTCCACCAATAATCGCAAGCCATTGTAATACAGTCACAATCACACTGCTGGCTCTCGAGCTGTGGTCACGTAAATAATCGCGCTCGGAGAACACATTACCCTATACAGCTTTCAGATCAGGCTGCTCAGTCCATCTCCTCCAACCACGGTCAGAAATGAGGCGCTCATGTCTTAGCTACACGAGGAATAAAATTATAAGCTTCTGTCAGCCACTGCGCTAAAACTCACACCGATACAGTTCCCGACGATCTGTATAATCGCTTAACGCTTTGATGTCTCTGAAATTCCCCTTGCGTGGAGAATCTCTGCTGGGAGGCCTGTTGAGGATCAGATATGATCAACAGCAGATCAACTGTATTTACTCGTTGTGATGCTATTCCTGTATGTTCAAATTCTGTTGAGATTCAAATTCCCTGGTATAATTTCAGGCGTTCAAGGTTGTCGGGTTCTTGAAGCTCATCCTTGAGTTGATCAGGATCCCTGTTTGTGCCCGGGTAACCGAGGAGGATAATCTCAGCTCCCTGATCTTCTACGTCGAAGAGGCTGCGAATTGCTATACTCGCATTTCTGCCACGAAAGATTGGACGTCTTGTAGTTCACCAAATACCTTGATGATAGCACCTCAGCCTGTACTGAACTTTTCACCAGGGCAAGATACCTCCTTCGTGAGAGTATGCTCGATGAGTTTGTAAACTCAGCAACGGAGGAATGGCCTTACTCCGATGATTCACAATCTTGCATTATTGAGAAGGATTGGCGATTTGCTCTGGATGGAGCCCAGATTAAGGGCAAAAATTAATGTTTGAAACCGACGTCGCAAGATAGCGATAAGGTCAGCTTGTTTTTTTTTTTCTTCCCCACAATTTATTATATTTCCAAAGGATTGTTGGTTTGCAAACGCTTGAGTAAATTCTAGAGGTGAAACGCCATTATTTGCGATTTAACGTAACAAGTTGTAAGATTTCTAACCTTGAAGATTTATATGTAGGGTAAGTTAGATCACCAAAAAGTAACCGCTCTGCTGTAACTACTCTAACCATACTAATTCTAGCGTATGATGATGGGATAGCATCCCGATGAACGGAAGACCGGGTGTTCTTTACAAACTCCAATGTCGAAACGGCAAGAAAGGTCTCGGATCTCTACTCCCGCGACAGCTTTGACGGTTCCGACCAGTTACAAAATTTCGGAGCCGTTTTCGAAACCACTGCCCCAAACCCGGAGCCAACCGGCCCGGTGTTCAGTTGCTCTTATCGATAACATTCCAAAAGCGGACCCAAAACCCAAAACAATTTGGCGGATGTTTCTCCGCCAATCTCCGCCCGCCGTTTCCGCAAGAGATTTTCCCATGAGTGTGTCACCCTCACCCCAACCAGGCATGGAGTCTGCAAAGCGGAAGCGAGCCGCCAAAGCCTGCAATTACTGCAGAAAGAGGTATACCCCTAGTCGCTGGGTATTATAGACAATGCTGATACTGGTGACAGGAAGAGAAAATGTGATGGTAGACAACCTGTTTGTACCCTTTGTGAGGAAGCGAATAACTCGGAGTGTGAGTATCGCGATGAAGGCAATGAGAGCAAGTAAGTTATTATATGAGTCAGTGGTTGGGTTGTACTGATTTGGTAGACGAATCGCGATCTCAGTTGATAGAGTCGATGAGATCTTTGACCGCCTCGAAACGCTCGAATCAACTTTCCAGTCCGCCTTAGCGAGACAACGCGAGAAAAGTCCAGTCCCAACACCATATTCCGTCCCCAGACATGGCGAAGCAATAAGTCCAGATGGTGGCATCGTCGCTGCATCATCTGTTCACTCAACAGGCCCAGGAACACAGACTTCTCTATCACAATTCGCGAATAATAATGTGTTCAACACGACTATGGACATCCCTTTGTCTCACTCTTCAACGACAGGGAATCTTTTACGGTCTGCTCCTGCAAAGGCTCTTCTGGGTCATTATCCCCCGGATTTGTTTCTGCATATCGAGTTGAGAAGACCGATTCCTGAGGGATTGAGATTAAATGCCACGCCGGCTAGTCAAATCGACATTCCTTCCCTCTCACCCAACGAAACAGACCATCTAGTACGCAACTACTTCCAACTAGTGCATCGTTTCCATCCTATTCTTGATCAACGAGCTTTCTACGAACTATACGACCATATTTTGGAGCGCGGCCCACGACCTGATCTTCCTTCTGCGCTGGTCCTTGTCGTACTGGCTCTTGGTACGGTCGCGGCCGAGACACCGAATCGGATGGACGCTTGTTGGAGTCCTGGTATACGATACTTTACCCCGGCTGTTAGACTCCTTCTGACTGAGTCGCTGAGCTCTTTCGGTGGTGATGCGCATTTGCCGCAGGCTTTGTATCTGGCGGCGTTGTACTATAGTTATTTGTCTAGGCCGTTGCTTGCGTGGCGGTTGGTACATATGGCATCTACCGATGTGCAGCATTACTGGATCAGATCTGAGAAGCTATTACGGGACGGCACAGGCGGTTCTCAGGACCAGTCCATTCTTCGAGTCTTCTGGGCCATCCTCGTCCTCGAATGGTAAGCACTCACATCCCAAGCTCGTTCATCTCTCTAACGAGTACAGCGACATCATCGCAGAACACCATCTTCCACGCAGCGGCATAGAGAAAATCGTCGACAAACTCCCCTATCCCTGGTCCGACGGCCCTTCAGAACCCTACATGCACCGCTGGCTAGCCGACCTCTCCTCCCGCCGCCTCCTCAACAGAATCCACTACGTCCTCTACGCCGAAGCCGAGCCCGGCACAGGCGATCCCGCAGATTCTTCCGAAGAAACACTATCAAACCTACCCAATCTAGCGCACGAGCTGAATCGTCAACTGGGAGCTTGGTATCACCTCCTCCCACATAGTATACGACCCAATCTCGACAGTCCTCCGATTGGAATTGACGATACAATGGTTTCGATACGTTATCATACTACGGGCGATATTATATACAGACCCTTTCTGTATCAGGTTTGTGCGCTTGCGCCGGGGACGTCGCCGAATCCGGCGACGCTGGAGAATGCGAGACAGTGTCTTGTGCATTGCAGGCGGTATCTTAATGCTGTGGAACACGCGGTGCATGCACCTACAGCGTCTTTAGAAAATCTCCTACACGGGTATGTACCTCCTTCCACAACAGATAATGTTTATTAACAAAACTAGGACAATGGCTGTGGTACTGTTGTTGTCATTTGCAGCTTTCTCAAGACTGGATGCTCTACGAGTCCCAGATCTGAATCAATTGCAAGACAAGGGTATTAGAATTTGTGAAAGATGGGCCTTTCCGGGGTCGAGTATTGAGCAAATGGTGGTTATTCTGCGTGCTCTGCGAGCGAAATGTATAGATACAGGTGGATGATGGGTCTACAACAATCTGATAACTCGTAAAGCTATTCCTCTTCCAGTAAGCTATACGGCAATATGCAAGCGTAAGACATTTCCTAATTCAGTAAATCTGTACGATCCGCTGTTTTTAGCCCCAGAAAAAGTCAATGGGCCAGTGAGTCTAATCTTTTGACATCAAGGGCGCGCCGGGTGGCGGGGCAGAGCTGCAAGGTGGCAAGATTGTTCTGGAACATTGAGGCTCTGTTGAGATTTCCTTTCATCGATTAGACTACCGGTGCGACAACGAGCTTTCCAGTGTTCAGGTATTTTAAAGCTCGCCGCTCTTGACCAGACTGTCTTTCATTACTCAAAGCCTTGTGTCATAACTTCTACTCGCCTTAGCATCGGCATTGCCCCGACATACCCAACCACCATCACAACAAAGCTGCCGGGACTTATACAGTCGCAAAAATGACAGGTCAATCATCAAAACCAGTCTCTATTCGCCCAGCAACACCTTCAGACGCTGGTGTAATCGCAGATCTCGGCGCCCACGTTTTCACAATCACATTCGGCCACTCAGTCGAACCCCATGAACTGGCAGCCTTTCTACAAGAATCATACACAAAAGAAGCTATTCTGACTGACATAATCGACCCAAACAAAGATGTCATAATCGCTACAAGCCCCGAAAATTCATTTCTAGGTTTCGCATATCTTACGCGAGGCAGCACAGAGCCTTGCGTGGAGAACATGGAAAAGACCGTTGAGCTACAGCGGATTTATGTGCGACCTGAATCACATGGTGCTGGCGTGGGTAAAGCGCTGGGAAAGGCTATTGAGGATATGGCGAGGGAACAAGGGTTTAAGAACCTTTGGTTGGGTGTTTGGGAGGAGAATATGGTTGCGACGAGGGCTTATGAGAGATGGGGGTATGAGAAGGTTGGGGATCATGATTTCACGATTGGGTCTATTGTGCAGACGGATAACATTATGGTCAAGGCTTTGTAGGAGAAGATATTCATTATTATGACTTAGAACTTAGACGTAAACTGGCATTATTGCAAATTATCGTATACAACTGCCTCTTCGAGATTCATGTATTCAATCTTCGGAAGAACGTCCGAGAGGCAATTATTTATTGTACATTGTCTCCATGTCCGATAGCGCCAAGGCCAGCGCCCTTTAACTATTTCCTCGCCCGTAATTCGTTCTATTGGATGCTTAGAATGGCACCGCCTTTGATTCGTCCTTCATGACCGGCCCGGTCCAGACTTATGGTTATCTGGTGTAGTGGCGGCCCGCTTGCTCCGCCAAACCTTTAAGACAGAGTCACCAGCAACCACATTTCCTCTGCTCGTAAACATTCAAGAACCTCTGCAAAGAAAAACTTTCAGTATCAAAGGTTTCACTATTGACCATCATGGTGTATATCCGTGCCGCACACGCCGAGGCAGACCTCCGCGTCCTCCGCCGTCTCATCCACGAAAACCCTCTCGGCATGTTAACAACCGGCATCAAATCACCAACGCACTCCTTCCTCCAAAGCAGCCACATTCCCTTCCTCCTCGATGAAACCAGCGACTCAGAGCTTGGTTACCTACGAGGCCATCTCGCGCGCCAGAACCCTCAAGCCAAAGCGATGATAGAACACTGCACTTCCAACCCTTCACTCAACAACTATCTCGAAGATGAAGTCCTAGTCATCTTTACAAAGGCTGCGCATCATTATGTAACGCCGAAATTCTATACTGAGACAAAACCTGCGACGGGAAAGGTTGTGCCGACGTGGAATTATGCTGCTGCGCAGATCTATGGAAAGGCGAAGATTTATTTCGAGAATAATGAAGAGACGTCGAGCTTTCTTCAAAAGGCTGTTTCAGATCTTACCGATCATAATGAAACGAACACGATGGGATATACAGGCGGCGATAGGCCTACGCCATGGAAGGTGACTGACGCGCCGGACAAGTATATTCAGCTGTTGAAGAGAAACATTATCGGTATCGAAATTGAGGTTACCAAGTTTGAGGGCAAGTTTAAGATGAGTCAAGAGATGGGACAGGGAGATCGGGATGGTGTTGTGAAAGGATTCGAGGCTTTGGGAACGGAGGTCGGTGATGAGGTTGCTGGAATGGTTAAAGAGCGTGGAGAGTTGAAGGATAAGAAATAAAGAATGCTCTGACAAATATCGGAATAGAGATGAGAGGGAATAGACCTAGAATTATGACCCAAGAGTAATTGTTCTGATAAACTTGGGTAGTCGACAAGGCTGGGTTCTATCGTGGATGTCAACATGCTACTGACTCATTCAACTGCGTTTAAAACTTGGAATCGAGGGCCACGATTCTTCCAGAAGCCTTCCGGTTTCAGCAAAACCTACATCTGCCGAACGGAAGCCCTGGAACATTGAACGCCGAGTCTGAACAAATGATTCGATCGCTCGGCTGTCTGCTCTTCTGCGCCTTGTCAACAGAAAAAGCTGGATCTTCAAGATTACAAAGACTATCGGCCCTTCTTCAATAAATCCATCGTCAAGTGATATCCAGACGCGTATTCATGCGTATCTCGATTGATTGCTCAACCTCACGGAAATGTCGGCATCAAAAGCCGAGGCAAACTTCGGCGAAGACATCGTGGGCTGCCAGGTTAAGAACCTGCACACCTTCAAGACGACCCGCTAGACTAGGGCACTTTAATTCCCCGAAGCCCGACACAATGACATGACGCGATGCTTTCAGTAATTACTTATTGTTCAATTTCTTAGGGATTGACAGGTCCCAAGATTATGGTTAAAAGTGAGTCATCACGTGTGCTTCAATTGAGAAACAAATTACCAAACAAAGACGCAAACATCGGAGATCAAAAACCAGTTTTCAGGTACAAAGGTGCAGTAAAATGCAAATGGAAAGGGTGGTAAGGCTCCAAAGACATCAAACGCCGATGACGCCGTGGCGCTGGGAATAGGAAACATGCAACCAGATGACATGTCCTCCACAAGCTCCATTCTAGCTCCAACCCACAAGACACAATACGAAGGGGGAAAAGTCCGGGGTCTGGAGAAGAAAAAAAAAAGAAATGGATTCATTTATTTCGGCCGAAGCAGGACCGTTCGGATCTTGGCTACTAAAGTCCCAAGACGGGTAACTTGTTGGAATTGTTGTTGTACCCCATGTTTTGGTCAAGATCAGCGGGGAAGAAAACTTGGCGTCATTGCTTCGCATGCCAAGAATTGGACGCGGTGATCGGCAACGGGGCTTGGCAGAGATTGACGATGTGAGATATCTCTGGGCATTCAAAAGTCTGGGGTAGAGGACAGAGAGTAAGCACTGATTGATGACTTGGAGTATTACAGAGTATCTGCCGTTGTTATTGAAACCTAGAGGTAATGAACTGAATGGGATATTGTAGATGACATCCAATCCGTGTCATTGACTTGACTTGACTCAACTTGACTCTCTTTCCGGATCTCTCGGGTGTCGTCATGAATTGTCCTCCATTCTAGCAGGGATTAGTCTAGCTCTAAGTCGTCTGTAACCCTAGCCTGTCATCACCAAGCCCAGGGCACTCTTCCAATGAGCTTCTTCCCAAAACAGCCCATGAAATTCAATTCTAGGTCCAATTACATCACATTCCAGCACCACTTCGATTGTGGTTTGATGCTTGCACCAACCCAACACCTCGGGTACTTCCCCAGCTTTACATCCCCGTGGAGGTTGCCCAAAATGGGACGGTCCGATTTATTGGTCTCGAGACCATTACATCACAGGTCAGAGATGTACAACGTCATGAGCTGAGCTGAGCTGATGCACATATTTATTCTCCAGCTGCTGCTCTTCACATGCCTTGTCTACTCAGATAACTCTTATCATAAGATTAAGGTTATTGGCTTGAATAGCCTTACTACCCATCATGGCGCCTAATTTCATGACTGTTCATTTCGATGAACAGAATCCCAACAATGAGAAAGGCAAGGAAGCTGGCGCGCGTCGGTCCCTAGCTGGCCTTGACTACTCGCCTTTACCTCGTATCACGGGACGTTCTTTTTTACTAGCGACATTCGTGTCCATGGGAGGTCTTCTGTAAGTCCCCTCCTACCTCATTATCGCAAGCACCAGCTCACATATCCAGCTTCGGTTACGACACAGGTCAAATCTCCGGCTTTCTAGAAATGCCCGATTTTCTCGACCGTTTCGCCCAGACAAACAGCAATGGAGACAAAGCCTTTAGCACTGTCCGGTCCGGTTTGATCGTCGCGTTACTATCTATCGGTACACTTATCGGCGCGCTGGTCGCAGCACCTATTTCCGATCGTATTGGTCGCAAGTTTAGTATTTCTGGCTGGACTTGGATCATTGCCATTGGCTTTGTCATTCAGATCTCGGCGAATAGGGATTGGGTGCAAATCATGATGGGACGATGGGTTGCTGGTTTGGGTGTTGGTGCCCTTTCGCTTCTTGTTCCTATGTTTCAGGCAGAGACTGCGCCGCCGTGGATTCGTGGTGGTATGGTTTGTTGTTACCAACTTTTCATCGTAAGTCTTGTCACTACGCAAGTATATGGTAAATACTGACAGTACAGACCATGGGTATCTTCCTAGCTGCCTGCTTCAACTACGGCACAGTAACCCACCAACGCTACAGCTCAGCCTCATGGCGCATCGTCATCGGCATCGGCTGGGTCTTCACTCTCATCCTGGGCATCGGAATCCTCTTCCTCCCCGACACACCCCGTTTCGACTACCGTAAGGGCAAAGTCGATCGCGCGCGCGACACGCTATGCAAGGTGTACGGTGCAACACCCAACCACTGGGCCATCCACACTCAAATGGAAGAAATCGACTCCAAGCTTCGCGCCGAGAACCAAATCAAGGGCAACCCCGTAAAGGAGTTTGTTCAGATGTTTAAAGCGCCTCGCATGGCGTATCGTATCTTCCTTGGTATGGCGCTGCAGATGTTCCAACAGTTGACGGGTGCCAATTACTTCTTCTACTACGGTACTACCATCTTTAGCTCTGTGTCGATTGACAGCTACAAGACGCAGATTATCCTCAACACTATCAACTTCCTGGTTACCTTTATTGGTTTGTACATTGTTGAGCATTACGGTCGACGCAAGTCGCTTATTGCGGGAAGTACCTGGATGTTCATCTGTTTCCTTATCTTCGCATCCGTCGGTCACTTTGCGCTTAATCGTGACGACCCCACCGCTACACCCAAGGCTGGCGTTGCCATGATTGTCTTTGCCTGTCTCTTCATTTTGGGCTTTGCTACGACTTGGGGACCTATGATCTGGACCATCATGGCAGAAATCTTCCCCTCGCGCTACCGAGCCAAGGGAATGGCTCTCGCCACCGCAAGCAATTGGCTCTGGAATTTCCTACTCGCTTTCTTCACGCCGTTCATCACCAAAGACATCGACTTCCGCTACGGATATGTCTTTGCAGGATGTAACCTCCTCGGTGGTCTCATCGTCTACTTCTTCGTCATTGAAGGACAAGGTCGTACGCTTGAGGAGATTGACACCATGTACCTCGAGCGTGTCAACCCTAGGAAGAGTGCCAAGTGGGTGCCTCCTCCTCCTGAGGAGATGTCTAGGATTCGCAAGCAGGCTGGTACTGATATTGAGACTGCTGCTGTGCAGCATGGCGGTTCCAGTGATGACGAGACTCTTGCTCGACGATCGGGTGTTACTGATGGCGGTCATGGACACAAGAAGGAAGAGAATGCTGGAGCCATGCACCGCGAGTAAAAAGGAAGAAAGGTGTATTTATAAGTGTCCTATGACGAGATTGTATAATATCTACACGTTTATAATATTACAGCCAGTATTTACCATGTCTATTTGCATCATGTCTCTTTGAAGGCAGTACTAACTCGAGTAGACAACAAAACATTTATCCTTTAAAGGTTAGGCTGTTGGAATAAAGCAGGCCTCGTGCTCGTCTTAGGAATGTGGTCAGATTAATTCGTCATTTACAGTTTTCGCAGCCAGTTTCTTCAAAGACGCGTGATCACGTTATCTTTGAGTTTTCAAGAAGGGGATGCAATTTTGGAAACCTTTTCTTCAGGTTCATTCTCTGCTGTTGAAGCTACAGGCGCGTTAAGGGTCAGTTTTCTTGACAAATTCGCATTTTCTTCAAAGATCATGTCTCCAATGTTTGCCAAACCTTAGACAAGCTTTTCTCAATGCATTCTCACTCTTAGGAAAAGGCTATCACCCCTCTGCTTTAAGTTTTCTTAACAAACAAATTCTGCAAACTATATAAAATCTTTTCTGCTTGCACAAAACCTTTCTTTCCTCTGCCTAAAGGCAACTCTTCCAACGAGTATATAATACCTCCCCTCCCCCCTCTCAGTCCTTTTCCCTTCCTTTACCCAATATCCCTTCAGCTACAAGATCAACCACACGCAAGATCAACCACACGCAAGATCAATCACACAAAAGATCAACCAAAACCATGATCGAGTCAACAACCGAGCACAAGACCAATCACACACAAGGTCGACCACCTGTGACCTTGACACTTAACGGAATCCCCTTAACCCCTGAAACGAAGATCATCCTCCTTCCGTCCCCTCGTACCAAGACACCATCGTCGGAGACAGCCGGGACAAGCTTGTCTCGACTATCCATCATGGCTATTGTCCGACCCATCGCCCGTGAGGTCAGGTACATCGCCGAACACATCGTCAATGAGATCGAGTTCCTTTTCGGACCAATCGTCTACGGTATTGGGAACATCGCCGGCCGAATCGTCGGTGGTGCTCAGTACATCGACAATCAAATCGCCGATGGGATTGACTACATCGGTCAACAGACCGCCCCTGAGCGTCACTGCCCCGCCGGACCCAATGACTGTGAGACCGAGTCCACCCAGGAAAAGTCGATTCAGGAGCTAGACGAACAGATGGAGATGGACTACGAGAAGTACGAAAAAGAGTACGAGGCCTACGAGAGAGGCTTTGAAGCCTACAAGAAGGAGTACGAAGCCTACACGAAGGGCTATGAGGAGTACGAGAAGGGCTATAAGCAGTACGAGAAAGACTACGAGAAGTACAAGAAGGACTACGAAGAGCATGAGACGGCCTACAAACAGTACAAGGAGGACTTTGAGGACTACGAGGATTGGGAGAGGTTCTTTGAAGAGGTTAACAATGACTTCGAGGAGATGAAGGAGAAGCACAAGATCTTTCTGGAGGACTGCAACGAAACGGAAGAGCGTTTCAAGCTTCTCTTGTCCGATGACCTGGATACCTATTACAAAGAGGAGTACAAGTTGTTTCAGATGGCTTGCAAGCTCGGCAAGGAGCATCACAAGGTCTCGGAACAACTATTCAAGGTCTTTGAAGAGCACGACGAGTACATGCAACAAAAGAAAAAGTCCGACGAATTCTACTCTACGAAGGAGGAGACAGAGGAAAAGAGCAAAGCATTGGAAGAGCGTGCTTGCAAGAGCGAGGAGTTGGAAAGACGCTGGGTTAGGGAAGTGAGCCGCATCGGAAAGGAAAGTGATCGCCTCGACGAGGAGGGAGATCGCCTGGATGAATGGAGAGAACGGCTAGATGAATGGAGCGAACGCCTGAATGAAGAGAAGGAGCAGAGGCGCCTCGCCGAAGAGGATCGACGAAGAGACGAAGAGACAAGCCGCTTCACTCAGGAGAAGGAACAGAGACGCCTTGACGAAGAGTATGAGAAGGTTGAGAAGCATGAGGAGGATAAGGAGTGGGATCTCCTTTAATCAAGTATGCTCCGGCTCCGATGGCTCAGCCACCCAGAAACCTCCACTAGAGGAGTGGATTGCCGAGCATCAAGGAGATGGTGGAGAATCGCTGTGAAGGCGTTTGGGAGATGCATTCTGATTGATCCAGAAGTCATCATGCGACCACGTCTTCTCAATTTGAGTTCGGTATTACCCTGAATACC